>ONZA01001987.1:42847-53789 GCA_900322205.1 Kewa caespitosa
CTTCCACATCCACCGCCATTCCTCTTATCTGTGTTTCCGTATCGTCAACATCTCTATGACATCATAGTCTGGGTCATCCAGGAGAACAAGTGTTGAGACATTGATTTCTCAAAACCAAATTTTATGTAATAAGTAGATAGCTCTAAGTCTCTAAACCTGCTTGTTAATTAGGCAACCATGTTTGCTTGCCTTTTAGTCATTCTTTGAATTGTACTTTGGGGCTGTTTGACTCTATTCATAGTGATTTGTGGACTTCCTATTTTGAGTCGATGAAAATGTTTTTATTATCTTATATTGGTTGATAGTCATTGACAAAATTTGTATGTTCATGCTATTAAATCAAAATTGGAAGCCTTTGACAAATTTTGTGCTTTTCGTTTATATGTGAACACCCAATTCAATATGGAAATCAAAGCTCTCCATTGTGACAATGGAACTGAATACCCCTGGAATGCCTTTAAACACTTATTCAATGATCATGTCATGCTTTTCCATTTTTCTTGTCCTCACACCGCCTCTCTAAAGGGAAAGGCCGAACACATGATTCTTACCATTAATGACATAGTTCATTCCCTCCTGTTTAAGGCATCTCTCTCGCCCACGTTATAGTTTATTCCATCCTGTTTAAGGCATCACTCTTGCTCACGTTTTTGGTCGAGGCTATTCTAAATATTCTTCAAAAAAAAGCTACAAAGAATCAGCCCCATCGCGAGGTCTTTTTCCGAACGGCTCCATCGTACTCTCACCTTTGCATGTTTGGATGTTTATGATACCCAAATCTATCCACTAAGACCACTCATAAACTTGCTCTTCTCTCGATTTCTTATGTCTTTCTTTTGTATTTGGCGTCTCATAGAGGTTAAAAATGCTATGAGCCATCTTTCCATCGTTTTTTCGTTTCTCATCATGTCACAATTGACGAAGCAGTCTCCCCCTTTGAAAACTTCACACAACGTCCTCTTTCAATAATGATTTCTTGAGTCCTTAGATGACACCGTGTCTCTTTACATACAATCCCATCTTGCCCTCTCTCGGCCTCCCCTTCCATAGATTTTGCATCAAAAGAACCTTAAGACGGATGATCCCTCCATTGTCCAGACCCCCTCACCCAACTGTATAGCCCCTGCCTTCTCTGGACGGTCTGATCACACAGCTGCCACTTACCGTCCAGGCCCCATGTTTGTTATTTACAGTTAAACTTGACTTCAATAAATATTGATAAAGTGAAGAGAATAGTTAGTCAAAATGAGTTTAACAAAGTTATGTAACTTAGTTAATGGTCTGGAGTTAAATAGTAATGAGGTAAGAGTTAGTGTTTTACTACTTTATTGTATAAGAGAGTTATATATTTATTGTGGTGTAAGTTTTGTGTTATTCAAGTAGTATAATGTTTCAAGTAATTTTGAGTGAAAGAGTGGATCCTTGAAACTCAAAGGGTTGAAGAGCCTTAGCTGTGTGAGAATGAAGGAACTCCGAGGTGCCTTTGATGGGATTTGAGGTGTCCTGCAAAACATAAGCTCGTGAACTGCCTCCGGCATGGTTCGGGGATCGGTTCTCTGATGCCTAAGTCAGTTCAAGATAACTGATGGAAGTTCGGCCACGAGGTAAAAAGAGGGGCAAATAGAAAGTATGAATATGTACTTCGGACTCGAGCACTTTGAAAGTTAATGCTAAAGCAAAGTGCAATAAATGCTTAATTAATGAATAATTATTGTGTACCTTCTTGGGATGTGTGATGGGTCCTTTTGTAGGATCTGATCCCCTAACCCTCATTAGGATCTAGGGCCACTAGAGAAGTGGTGGCGCCCTTCTTGTGCTTAGTGAGCCCTAGTCGTGTATGGGGCTCAATTAGTGTTTTGACCTGGCTAATCTGGTGAGCCTACGGATAATGGCCATGTACGTACTTCATCATTCGAGTGCAGGGTTTAGATCCTCCACAGTCAAGTCCTGTAAGATGCCGGCTTCCTCATATAGTCCTAAGATTCCACTCCATCGGAGGGTTATCCCCAAATTGCCCCAAGGTAAGTACGTAATTTACATCAGGTCAACGGTCAACGTGGGCCGTGGAAAATGACCCAAATATTTACCCCTCGGATTAGGTCGGTGACCAAGTTTTTTGAGGTCGGTGCCTGATCTTAACTGCTTGGGCGCGATCTTCACTTCATCGACCTCCAAGTAGGTGGGCGTTAGTGGACCATGCGCTACCTCTTTGGGAGTTTTGAATGTGGAGAAGCTAGTGCCACGTGGCTCTTAGCTGGTGCAGACATGTATTAGTCAAACAACAAATGTAGGATTTTTTATGGACCTTCTAAAAATAGGCTCAACTTTCCTCATTTCGCTCTCACCCTCATTTTTGAAATTTCTAGAGAGAGAAAATTTCTTTTAGAGAGAGAAAATTCCTCACAAAATTTAAGTTCATCGCCTTTGCATCTTTGAGCATCTCAGTGATTGATCATCAACTACCTCATCTCCCAATCTTCAAATACTTCGGCTTTGGAACTTCAACCATTTCGGCAAGATTCATCCACTCCGTCTAAGGCTAGATTTTTAAGGTAACTCTTCGATCCCTGCATTTCATTGCTCTTTTGCAAAGCGTCTTTTCATCATGTCTAGTCGGCCTTTGGGGCCCCCTTCTAAAAGTTCAGCTCAACGTGAGCCGGACTTCTTGGAGAGGATCCAGAAGCATAAAGCCAAGTATATTGGAATGCTAGAGTCCATAGAAATTTGGAATGTAGCTTGCCGAAACACTAAGGGTGAATTAATGATAGACCAACCTCCACTCAAGGTCTTCGACCATCATGGGGTAGAGCTTAATGCTGAAATGCTAGAAGCATTAAGTTGGGAGTGGCGAAGTGTATATGGTCTCCTTAATCTATTTATTCGTTGAACGGGGGAGGCCTCTCATCTTTCTGGATAGGACAAGAGGAATCGCACGCCCCCCCCCCCACCCACCGAACCAAAAGGCATCAATAATAATGAAACTTGTAAAGATAAAGAGGGGCCTTCAATTCCGATGAGCTCGGCAGTGCTGATGTAGGCTTAAAGACCGATAAGAAGGAAGTCATCATCCTGTAAAAGAACGACTCATCTTAAGCAAATTGCAAGAAGGTAGCTTCATGATCTCGAGGACAAGTTCGCGTCGTCGTCCACAGAGCCTGTCTCCCTTCGTCCTCATAAGAGACGAAGGGCCGTAATCCATGAAAGCCCCGATTCTACTTTGTCTCCTGGTACATTGAATGCATTTCTTTTTCTTTTTGTTTGTTTTGTCTTATGTACCCGGGCTCAAATGCTGGCAACAAACCCCTCGTCCTCCGAAGTAACTGTTGCCTACCGACCATCATATATCATTGATCTTAGAGTAGTAAAGGTAACTAGAGCTTCAACTTCGAGTACATGCAAAAAGACTAGGAGATCGGCTAACAAGATAAGATGTTGGGCGATCCCTGATGATGAGGTCCCTTCTACCACCGACCTATTTGGTTCCTCGGAGGACATTAAATTAGTTCATCCCGGTGCAAGTAGCAGGGTGATGAGGCCGCCGGGGAACCATGTCATGGTGAGCAAACTAATGGTAGAGGCTGGTTCTCGGTTGCGTCTCCACCCTTTGCCATGTCTTTGCTGCAAGACTTCGGATTGGCTCCTTACCAACTGGCCCTAAATAAATGGATGATGATTTCACACTTCATCATGGACTGCACGGTGCACGAGGTAGAGCCGACCTTGGGGCTTTGGCTAGATCATGAAGGCCATCACTCCAAGCAACACTGATGAAGGGTTTTTCCACTTTACAGATAACCAATGTACGCGGTGGGGCCACCTCGTCCGAGTTCCAATCATTAATGGAAAGAGCTCTTCACCTTTAACAAGGGTTTAAAGGATGAGGTCTTGGTGGGCATTTTGGGGTGGAATGCATTGGATAAGGTGACTTCATCCTTCGGAAGGAGGGGGAGGCGTCCCTCTAGGGCCGACCTTGATGCCCGCAAATACTTCCGGTGGGATGTGAAGAGAAGCCAATGGGGGATGAAAGCTCAAGTGAAGATACCCCTGTTCTGGCAGCCAAAGCAGAAGTGGGTGAAGGCTGAGGAATTCCTCATCTTCATCAGGGTTAGCCGAAAGTGGAGCCTGGGTACTTTATAAGTTTTCCCTTAGCTTTGGTTCATTGCATATGCTTGTTATACATAACAACCTTATTTTTGTAGAACAAGCAACAGAGACCCTCAATGAGGCTGGTGAGGGCAAGGACATGCATGGGGAAAACATCCACTGCCAAGGTTATACCTGGATGGCTGAGGACCTCAACCTCTAAATGGACGAGCTCCTCAACTCGGTAAGTACTCACTCGTTGTGTTTAAATCCGCATTGGCCCCTTGATCTTGTTCATCATTCAAACTTGGCTTCGTTTTTACCGCAATCAGTGCCCACCGGGGTGCCCAAGAGGAAGAATCCCACCCCATCTACTGGGGGCTCGAGATCAAAGGGGACTTCTTCGGAATAACCCTTCACCATCCTCAACTCCCACGACCTTGGCGAGGATATGGCAAACCTTCTAAGGGCTTCTTTGAAGAAGCCTTGAACCGACCCTAAGTTGAAGTCGGCCTTGACCGAGGTGGGGGAGGAATGAGATCCTCCTCCCATGAAAGACGAAGGGAAAGGGAATATGTTGGCTGAATCCTTGCCTGAGGGGCCCATTCGCCTTAAGAAGTCGAAAAGATTCAATTTCGACAATTCTACTAAGAGGCCGGACGGAGTGCTTCCCTTCCCAGAGTTCTTCTTCCGCATGAAGGAGGGGAGGAAGAAGGTGGTGGAGTACTCCAATCGGCACTTCTTCCCCTTCAACGACATTGCTGACATGAGGATGAACCCTGGCCTTGCTCGAAAGATGGACCTGAAGGCGATTCACGAGGTAATCTTCGTACTTGGTGCTTTTTCCTTTTTTATTGTAGATCATATCCATCTAAAATTACCTCTCTATGGTCTACTTCGACTCGGTGAACATCAATCTCCGACTGTGGCTGCACGTTATCATCTGAGAGAAACACTCTGCCAAGTTCTAGATAGCTTGCCAAAAAGATGCAGAGGCTGCGAGGTTGGATAAGGAGAAGAAGGTAGCCGAGCTGGAGGCCAAGATGAAGAGGGCTGAGGACGAGGCCAAGGCAAATATGAAGAAGGCCGAGGATGAGGCTCATGCCAAGCCTACCGCTGTGGCTGAGGAAAGGGCTGCAGAGGTGGCTGCTCTTTGGCAGGAGGCAAAGAATGGCATCAAATGAAGGGAGTCTCTGCTAGAGGAAGCCTTCATGGAGGTCTTCAGGTTAGATGTCCGCTTCAAGGTGATTTGGACTACCATTCTGGTAAACTAGGTTGTAGCCGCTCATGGTCCGATGGCCGCTCGGGAGTCTAGGGCTAAACTGAAGGAGTTCTTGGCTTACTCTCTGTGGAAGGAGTTCAGTCCTAACCCCGTGGTAGGGTCCGATGATGCCATGAACGTCAACCCCGCCAAATCTACTAGGGGAAAGGGCTTCATGAAGAGTCCCAATATCCAACCTAACAGGGTCGAGCAATCGGAATCGTCCGTAGCCGAGGATGATGGGGCCGAGAAGTAGGACAGTCCATGTTTCCCAAATGGATCTCTCGTTTAATAGGAACATTGTAATGTGTTGGCCGACTTGTTCCTTGTTCGTACATGAAATTGTTTTCATCGTGTGAACAAATGGTAAGGGGTAGGTCTTCATTACCTTGCACGAGATCCATTATGCCTCGGCCCATTTCCCAAATGGGTCTCTCATTAAATATAAAACATGATAGTGGGTTGGCTGACTTGTTCCCTGTGTGTGTAACGTTGTTTTCATCATGTAACACATGGTAATGGGTAGTTCGTCCCCACCTTTTATGAGTGATCCATTGTGCTTCGTCCTTTTCCTCTTCGGTTTTAGCCTTCTAGGCCTTTTGTTCTTTCGGCTTTTGTAATGTCTATAACTTGTATTTTTCAAGGCATTTTGCGTGTTAAATGAAGATGTGATCTCTCTCTTCATCATTCATTCATGATTCCATGCTTTTAGCACTTTAAGTATTTGTCTAATTCTTTGATGCAATCCGAGATGTTTGATCTTAACGTCATTCAAGGATACATCCCTATGCCCCTACTTAGACAAATAATGAATTGAATAGGTGTATCCGAATTGGATAAGTTCACGGGGTTGAATTGAAGTCGGTCGTCCATGGTGAGGAAAGGGTGGGATAGTTTGTATATTTTCCCCCACGGTGGGACTTAATGAAAAAAAAGTCATTATTCTTGGTGCAAATCGAGGTGTTCGGCCTTAGTGTCGTTTGGAATCTTTGCTTCCATGCCCCCACGTAAGTGATTGATATAAAAAGTTCGAGTTTTGCTCCATCTATGCAGTACGTCGAGGTGGTATTTGAGCCTTTTCGAGTTTTGCTCGGCATCAAATTGTTCGACTCTCCGACTTCCTTTTAAGTTCTCCAATGGAAGGACGGCTTCTGACCCGTACACTAGGTGAAACGGAGTTTCTCCTTTAATTGTTTTTTTCGTAGTCCTTGTGGCCCATAGTACTAGGGTAAGCTTAATAGCCTTGAATTGTCACCCATTGTCGAAGATGATATTCCAAGTTGCTCCGAACCGTGTAAGTATGTTTTCCAGAAAGAATTTCCTCACGACCGGAATGGTAGTGTTTTTGACTGCTCATGCCTTGACCCACTTCGTGAAGTAGTCCACTGCCACTGTGACCAACTTTAATTGTTCGACTACATGAGGGAATGGTCCTAGTATGTCCATGGCCCATTGATGGAAAGGCATGGTAGCAAGGATGGGACTGAGCTTGGCTGACGGGGGCCGTGGTATGGGTGCTATGTAATGGAACTTGTTGGCATTTCTCACCATTTCGGTCGCGTCTTTCTGGATCGTGGGCCAATAGAATCCCAATTGAAGTATTTTATGGGCAATCATTCATGCTCCCTGGTATGCTCCACAGACGCCATAGTGTACTTCTCTAAGGATTTCCTGCCCTTGATTCCTCGACATACATTTCAGCAAAGGATAGGTGAAGCTCTTTTTGTACAGTGTCCCATCTTGGAACTCAAAGCACTTCGACTTGTCTTTCATCTTTCATGTTTCTTTGGGTCCTCTGGAATACGTTATCCTGAAGTAGGGAGATGATGGGGTCCATCCAACCATCGGATTTATTTAAGGTGTTGACGGCTACCACTGTTTCAGTGCTTCAATTTCTATTTCTTCCCAGAAGACGTTTCTATGCAATTCTTCTATAGACGAACTGGCCAGCCAAACTAGAGTGTATGCATAATTGTTCTCCGACCTGGGGACATGCTCCAAGGTCAATTCATCAAAACGGGTATTTTCTCCCTTGACCTTTTCCAGGTAAGCTAGGTAAGCTATCATTCCATCTCCTTGAGCCTCGTAATTGCCAGAGACCTGAGAGATGACTAATTTGGATCCATTTTTACTCTTATTTCTCGAGCTTCGACAGTTCCCGCTAACATGAGCCCGAAAAGAAGGGCTTCGTATTCTGTTTCGTTGTTTGAGGCTTGGAATTTGAACCTCATTGCATACTCGAGCATATTCCCTTCCGAGGAAGTGATCACGATTCCCACTCTGCTTCCAGCTTTGCATGACGAGCCATCTACTACTCATGGACCATGAATCAGTCCAAAGGATCGGACCATGATCTGATGGTGTTAATTTGGCTACAAAGTCTTCTAGAGCTTGGTTCTTTATCGCTCTCCTAGTTTCATGGACTATATCATAGTATGTCAGCTCATGGGCCCAGACTTGGGCTCTGCCGGCCGATTTGAGCCGTTCTAGTATCTTCTTAAGGGGCTGCATGGTGAGGACTACAACTTGGTGCTCCAGGAAGTACAACCTCAACTTTCGAGAATTGATGAGCACACCAAGGGTGAATTTCTCCGTAGTAGTATATCTGAACTCAGCCCCACTTAATGCATGATTAGTGAAGTACACGTTCTTGGACTTTTTCTTTTTCTTTCACTAACATTAAAGCGACTTTTTTCTCGGATAACTACGAGATAAAGATATATCCGCTCTCGGGTCTTGGGGATGGATATCGTTGGTAGGTGTCTGAGGTAAGACTTCAATTTCTCATGCCTTATGCGCTTCTTCTCCCCATTTGAACTTCATTCCCTTCCTCAAAGCTTTATAGAACGGAGCGCACTTGATTTGGACACGAAGCGGTTTAGTGCGGCTATGCAGCCCGTGAGTTGTTTCACATCAGGGATACATCTCAAAGGTTGCATATCTTGTACTGCTTAAATTTTTTTTCAGGGTTGGCATCAATTCCCCTTTCACTGACCATGAAACCCAGAGACTTTCCTCCTCGTACTCCGAACACGCACTTCTTGAAATTCAACTTCATCTGGTTAGTTCTAAGGGTTTAAAAAGTTTCCCTTAGGTCATCCACATGATAGGATGACTTGACGCTCTTTGTGATAAGATCATTTATATGAGCCTCCAGATTTCTCCCGATATGGTTCTTGAACACCTTTGGAATTGATCCTTGGAAAGTAGCTCTAGAATTCTTTAGTCCGAACGACATCATTTCATAACAAAAGACTCCATCGTCAGTGATAAAGACTGTCGAACTTTGATCCTTCTTTCTCATGAAGACCTGATGGTACCCGGAGAAGGCGCCCATGAAACTTAGTAGTTCATGGCCACTTGTAGAGTCCACTAATGTGTCTATCCGAGGGATAGAGAAATGGTCCTTCGCACATGCCTTGTTCAGGTCAGTGTAGTCTAGACACATTCTCCATGTTCCTTTTGCTTTTTTCACCATGACTATATTTGCAAGCCACTTCGGGTACTTACATTCTGTGATGAATCCAACCTCCTGAAGCTTTTTTACTTCTTTGGTGGAAGCTCGACGATGCTCTTATCCTAAGTATCTCTTCTTCTGTTTCATGTGTTTTTGTAATTGGGATTGATCTCGAGGTTATGCTCCATGAGTTCTCTATGGATTCCGGGCATTCCATCCAGCCTGAAGGCGAACACATCCCCTTATTCCTGGAGTAGGGAGGAGAGTCATGTCGTAGTGGGCCCATCTAGGTCATCACCGATATATGTGATGTGTTCTGGACGAGATAGGTCCTGGATTACCTCCACTTTGCCCCCCAAAGGCTTGGCTTTTTCATTCTCTTCTATACTCGCATCCAGCGATTCGGAAGGAGGCATGTCTATCATCAGGCGTTGGATGTCGTTTCCTTTAGCTTTCTTTTGTTTGGTCTCTTCTTCTTTCGGGACCACTAATTTGAGGTCGTCCCCAGGTATTCCCTTCTCCTCTTTCGTGAATCGAATTCTCTATTGGTTGTTGGACCTTCAATCGACTCAAGAGTTCTCTAGCTGAGACATTGCACATAACAAGATCGAGCTATTTTATGATCTCTGCATATTTTTCCGACCTCACCGTCATCTTGGTGGAACTTCATGGCTAGTAGGACCATGCTGATGTGTACGTTGATCTTTTTGTGGGAGGGGGCGTCCAAGTAGGACATTGTACGCCTGATGGATGTCTACCACGAGGAACTCAAAGACAATGCACCTTGTTTCGTTTTTCGTCCCTACCCTCATTGGAAAATGTATACTTCTGATTGGAAGAACTTCTCCGAAGCTTACCACTACGTGGCTGATAGGGATGGCCTTATAGGCAGCATAGCCGAGGTCCTTGAGGCATCCATATGTGATGACGCCCACCGAGATCCCCGAGTTGACGAGGACTCTTTTCACCGGCGTGCTTGTGACTTTTACTTCTACAACCAGCGGGTCGTTGTGAGGACATTAAAGTGGACGAGCATCCGGCTCGTAGAAAAAAATTGATTTCCCGAACTTTAGGAGTTCCTCTACCAACATGATTTGATCGAGAGATTTGCAGATGGCCTCTTGTAGCCTTATTTGTCATCCCTATAGTCGGACCTTCTTAGAAAACTGCGTCTTCGTAGGAGTCGGAGGCCGAGGTAGAGCTCTCCTTTGCCCCTTGGTCTGGCTGTATGGAGATGGTGGCCTTATCCTTTAAAAAGGAGTTCATTTTTCCCTCCTTCGCGAGTGTTTCAAAGTGACTTCCAACCTCGTAACAGTATCTCATGTTGTGCCTATTATCTTTGTGATATTGGCCGAATCAGTAAACGTAGGGGTCATGGCCCTCCCGCTGGAAATGCGAAAGTTGAAAACTAGCGCGCGTACCCCCCACAGAATTGGTGCGTGCTTTGGAGGTTAAAAAGTTATGTTTTTGTAATGTGCTATATGGCACAAATGGGATATTTAAGAGTCGCCGCCTTATTTTAGGAAATATAAGGAAACCGACTTTTGACTCCCTAGCCTTTTAACCAAAGTCTAAGTTCTGGGGTAATGGTACGAATGGGATGTGGAATACATCCAATTTGCCCGTTTTCACAAACGGCCACAACTTGCGAATAAGGAAGTTTTTGTAAATCAAATTGGTTCCATTCAAAATATGTTAACCTAAATGTTACCTGAGTCGTAACTCATTTTAATTTAGCTTATCACTTTTTCGCATGCTATCCAAGTATGTCCATAATAAAAAATAATTAAATACACCAAATATGTCCAATGGGATAAATTGTTATCGAATGGGCAAACAAGGTCAATATACATGAAATGAAGGATAAATACAAATGTAAGTCTTTTAATCCTAAAAAGTAATATTGAGATTATTACTTTTAAGAATAATATGACTTAACAAAAATAAATAATCGAGAGGAAAAAAAATGCGAACAGCACAAATGAAAAGAAATATAAGTAAAAAAGGGCAAATGTCGAAAATAAAAAAGAAAGAATAAAATCAAATTAAAAAAAAAGTCGAAACATAAATAAAATATTAAACAGAATATATATATATATATATATATATAAATATATATATATATATATATATATATATAT
>ONZA01001990.1:7371-17984 GCA_900322205.1 Kewa caespitosa
AATCACCGTTCTCTTATTGAGTTCTTAGCGGTCCATTGTTTTGGACCCAACAAGTGTTTTACAGGATCTGCTGGTTTGCAGTTATGTTGCCCTTGGAACAAAAAAAGTGCAAAATTTCTGAGTGAAGCTTTCGATTAGGCCACAAGTTTTACCATCAGATGCTGCCAGTGCCATGTCCATCCCGTGGAGGTCTCATATTGAGGTACATAACCAATATAACAGTACTACTGTTTCTTACTTATAGATTCAATTACTTATAAACGTATATCAGTTTGAAATAAATCAGAGTAAAGTGTGATGAGGACCAAGTTCAGCGTGGAAATGCCAATCCAAAGGGAATGCTGGTCAGGTAAATGTATAATCGCAAATCTGACTTTTCTCGATCAAGTTACTTATGTCTGATCCATACGTTGTGTATATCCAATGTAGTATCTTGAGCGTGTATCCAATGTGGTATCTTGACCTCTTGATGATGACAAAAAACAGTTGTGAACTTCGTTGTATAGATATCGCTTTCCTAAATGGCTATGTAGTATTTCAAGAGCATTATTGAGGTTAATTTTTGTTCATAATCACTTTGTCAAATTAGTAGCCTCCTATCAATGTACTCCATTGGCTGACTGTGGTCTTTAAAAGTTAAACTGCAGTCTCGGTGCCTGTTACACAAGCAGCACTACTTGGTCTTTATGCTGCCATGTCAGCTCTTCTTAGGTATACATTTATGGTTTTTGTCATCCTGATTGGGCTCTTTGGTTTCCAGCTTGTTTATAGTGGAACTTAATTGTGATCCTGAGCTATGTGTGCTCCACTTTCTTCTCCTCTGGCTTTGATTAGAAAGAACTCAACCTCGGTATAGCATTGCCACGCCAGATGTATATCAACAATTATGCGTCCTTACACGGGTCAGATATGAGATGATTTTTTGCCATTCCTTTGTCTGAAATGTGTTCATGTTTTCATTCTCAAAACAGCTTAAGTGAATGATCATTTGTTGGCGGTATAAGGAGAACAAACCATCAGCAGAAGATGGAATTCGGAATTGAAATTCCTGTCTCAGTTCAATGCTTCCTCAATATATAATTTCTCTAGACATAGAGCTCCTCTTCAAACCCTTGATATATTCTGAAATTGAAATTTATCTTGGAGATACATAAATATACCAAGTTCCAGAGAATTAAAGCAGCGGACTTGATCCTAAAATAGATCCTGGTTAGAACTGGCTGTTTCTTGTCCGTTATTGCCCACCTGAATAGTCGTTCGTGCTGTGTTTATGGTTAGTTTACCATCACGATATTCCCCTCATTTTGCACTTTTATACCATGCTGATAAACAGAAACCGGTGGTTCATATCTGGGCTTCTGGCTTCGTTATGTAATTCAACTTTACAATGGGTTGTCTATATCTGATTTCATTGCTCTTTTCTCTTTCTTTTCAGTGTTTTATATGATCCGTTGGTTGGCAGTTATGGTGCGTCTGGAGCAAACTTAAATGCGAAATTTCAGTGTCAAGCTTTCAGTTAGGCCAAGTTGTTCCATCAGATGCGGCCATGTCCATTGATCCTGTGTAGCTCTCATATTAAGGTACATAACCGACGTCTTACAAATTTTAATGTCCTATGTTTGATGCTGCAGTTTGTGAACTGCCTGAACTCTGAAGTGGAATTCGTACTGATTTATTTTGTGTGAGTGCCACTGCTTTTTCTTGATATTCAGTAGCATAGCATCAATCATCAGGAAAATGTGTTTTGAAATCAGAAAAGCAAAGCAATTGACAGTTGCTTATCTTACTTCTAGATAAGACTGATAAACTTGAACATCCTCACCTGTCTTATAAATGAAGTGTGGATACCTGATGTCTTATATCCTGACTAGGGAGTAGCAGTTGTCCGGTGGCTGGATAGTATTTTCCTGGCTTAGCATGGCAAGAAACATGGGTTATAGCCTTATAGGAGCCAAAATTGCCTCCTAATTGATCACAACAGAAAGAAAGACAGATTTCTAGTAGCAATTGAGTGTCTGCATGAAGAACGATAAGCATCACAAAAAAAGTAATTAAATAAATAAAGATACTACTTAATGTCAAGGTCCACGAAGCCGAATCTGATAGCAACATAACATGGAAAAGTAAAAGCATCAGGAATGCCATAGAAAACGTTCCTTTTCCTGTTTTATATCCCTCTTTCATAGTAACTGTTGTTGTTGCTCTTGTAGGCTTGGGAAAAAAAAAATGTAGCTTTCCTGTAGAAAATAGTGATTGTTGGAACTTATATATGATCTATACACATCCCACATTCCAACATCCTGAAGCTTTACTGCTGCTTAATATAATCATTATGGTGTTTTAGTGATCGTAACAACTCTAATATAAGGGGTCGTTTAATACGACGAAATCTTTTGGGATGAAAGGATCACGATTTTAGTGTTCATTGGAACCTTCATCTGTTTCATCTAGGATTTTTCAGGTTACTATTATGTTGAATAAGTTCATTCGTACCAGCATGAACTTTTGAATGAACAAAATCTCTTCAGTGAACATAAAAAGCCAAGGTGGAACCAATCAGTGGATTAAAGCGATGAAATCATCAAAATTGCTAAGGTTGATATGTCAACACTACACTACTTTCTGAAGGGACCAAAGATTATAGTAGAGCACTACCCTTTAAATTTTCTCTCCACCAATTGAAAAGCTTCTGACTTTTTTCTTTCTTTTCAACTAACTTTCTACCATCTTTGTAGATACCCCATCTTCCTCTATGTCTCCCTTTTCTGTTGTGCGGTTTCATTTATAAATCATCATTTCTTTTTGTTTTGGTATAGGAACTCTGTTATTTTAGTTAGTGGTAGATGGAATCTCGATGCGGACCACTAAGCAAAGACCTCATTTCTTGATTGGTAGTCGGCTATTATTAACGATCTTGATAATCACTCTCCTTATCTCGAGCCAAAGAGAATCAACGAATTTCCAACTTAACATTTTTATTCCACGAGGCCACGACCACGAGGTAGCTCGAACATTGAGATTCTTTCTTAATCTTATTAATATAACCATATATTGATATTTTTTTTTTTTTTTTTGGTTTGGAATATGTTTCCACTATAGTTACATACGCCCAATTAGCAATTAGTGATGAAACACCTAAAAGATGACTGTCTTAGTGGGTCCTCTTCCTCTTCTGAAGAACAAGTTTTGCTGAAAGGGGTAGAGAAGACATCATACCAAGCACATTATCATTCAACTAGCAAAGAAACAGGAAAAAAGGGTGACCCTGGTTGATTATTCGGCTGCACCTTACACTTTTTTTGATCATTGAATACTTGCAGCATGCATAATGACATTTCTCATGCTGTAGACTGTATGTACTTTGTATACACATCTGCTTCAGCTGTAATCCTATGTAGAAGTTTGAGAGTGTACAAAGGGTGCATGTTCTGCTACAAATATCTCCTCCAATCTTTAAGAAATTGATGCCAATGGTTCGGCCTGACGATTCCTTTCCCTCGTCTTCCTTACCCTAAAAACACGGTGCAAGTCTTGGCTAAAGAACCGAGAGCATGAGATGATCATATGTTACACTTAGGCAGACGTAACGAATGAAGAGACAATTAGCAGATTTAACCTTACTTTCCTCTTCTCACCATCCCTCTCAGCTATTCTACTTAGTATTTGCGTAGCTAAACAGTTGGCTTTGACCATAGTTTGTCACTCTAAGTTGTGTAGTTATAATAGCTACTACTGTGTACTGTAGTCTAATGTTTATACAGATAGTATGGTGATCTAATATGCTAACATACATTGGCCTTAGTGAGGTGATCTAATGTGACTCTTTAGAGGCACAGAAAGAGAGAAAAAAAGAGACACTTTAAAGGCAAAAGAGGGCAAGCTAATGGTGAAGTAGAAAGCCAATATGGAAAGAAGATTGTCCTTCATTTCATGGTTGATAATGGAATGGAAATTGGGCATATTTTTTTTGGGTTGAAGTGGGTGACACTCCCACGTGACTTGACCATCACCGTCTTTGGGGCATCCTTATTGGCTTCATATCAACGCTAACTGCCAAAAGCCTCCCAACCCACCAATGCCCAAAATTAACCTCCATAAAACCATCAACTTCCACCAAAATATGAATGAATAGGGAATAAAAGAGAACGGAAAGATAGTGGACCCAATCGTGTCGCTTATTCTTTTTCCCAATCGTGTCGCTTATTTTTTTCATCTATCATTTAGCTTATTTATGTTGGCCTGATGAACTCTTTCTTACATTATCTATAGAGATATAAAATATTACCCAACTATCAAAGAAAATAAACAAGTATGAGGAGTAAGAAATACGGTTAAGTAACTTTTTTTTTTCTTCAAAGAAAAAATAAATAAAACCTACTTCAACTATAAACCCCACAAAGTTAAAGCAACGTTTCTATCATTAGCTCATTTGACAAAGTATAGCATCGATTGGTGAGTTGCTTAGTCCACTAGCCTTTCCTTTCTCTTTTCTCAAATGCTAGTGGTGAATTTCTCTCATTTGTATCCTCTTTTCCTATTGGTGGTTGCCCACTACTACAACCCTTATAGTAGTATATTACTTACTACCCATTAAATTCCTATACTAGCACCTTTTAATGCTAGTGGTTCTCTTTCTTTCCCTCTTTAATTTTAGTTTTGGCATTTTGCCCACTTAAAACTGACCCTTTTAACATCCAAAAATGCTAGCATAATCCATTTTCATTTCTAAATTTCCTTTTGTTCTTGTGGGGGTGTCTATATGGTTAACATCCAAATCATGGACAGCCCCACACCCCCACATAGTAAATTGAGCTAAAATTTTGCTCAACAGTGAGAACATGGAGAAACAAACTAACCATCAAGATCAAAACCAACCACCACCACCACCCATCAAACTTGAACAATCCCCTCGAAAGCCGCCACTTAGTGGCGGTGATCGGCTAAAGAGGGACGAGTGGAGTGAAGGGGCGGTTTCGACCCTGCTCGAAGCCTACGAGTCGAAATGGATTCTAAGGAACAGAGCAAAGCTTAAGGGCCAAGACTGGGAGGATGTGGCGAAGCACGTGTCATCACGTGCCAACGGAACCAAGTCCCCTAAGACACAAACTCAGTGCAAGAACAAGATTGAGTCCATGAAAAAGAGGTACAGATCAGAATCCGCAGGAAATGACACGTCGTCATGGCCGCTTTTCTCGAGGCTCGATAGCCTCCTACGTGGGTCTGGTGGAATGCTAGCTCAGCCGCCGCCTCTTCCAGCTCTGCAATCAGTAGCGCCAACTCAGACTCCGCCACTGCTTCCTCAACCACCGGAACCCGAACCTGCAGTTGAGGTTGCAGAGAACTCTCATGAGTCTAATGGTGTGGAACCTATGGCTAAGGTCAGTGGAATCTTTAACTTGCAATGTGACACAGGAGATGGGATTTAGTTAACTACTTTACATGTCTTTTTATCTTATGTTTCCTAGTAATTTATTCATTGAAATGGGCTCCCCTTACCTTGTTCTGATAATGACTTCTCAACTCATGCTATATGTAAACACAAGGTTGTGTACTGTTGGAAAGGATGTTTATTTTGTATCAAAGGTGAACGTTCTGCTGCTCTAGATATTTCTCTTGAACATAATGTATTGAGATCACCTTTGTATCATATACATTATATTAAATATCAATATCCATGATTTGTTATTCCACAATTAGTGGAGAGCATTCGTTGAGATACTACTGTACCTAACAAGTCGATGTTCAGAAACGCCACCGTTGAACGACTCTCTCATGCTAATGCTGTACTGCAGAACGTAGTGTTGGCTTTCTTATGAATTCAATGCATACAGATACTTGGTACTCAGTACTCACACATCACATGGAAAGTAAGAGGGATGAGGGTAATTGAAGACTTGTTTTGTGAAGGGCTACCACTGTGCAGCAGTTGCTTTTCCGAGAAGTAAATAAGTGGATGAGAGTCTAGAAATTCTTGTAATGTTGTCTTACAGAGTGAGAAATTATTGTTTACTTCGGAGAAATCCTCAATGTTAGTGTAGTGTTTATTTCTTTCGAAGTTCTATATAGTAGTTATTATAGAATGAAACCCTTAGTTCGTCTTGTAATCATGACTTTTAAGTTATTGGTGGCTGCTTTCAGACATACAAATTAGCTCAAAGCAGTTGCATTGATCCCAAATTTGCCATAACTGACCATCTGATTTGTTCAAATGTGACAGGGAAATGAAGGAGTGGCAGCAAAGTCATCCGACCAAGTCTCGGACAAAGGAAACCAGAACCACAATGAGAATCACCACCTTGAAACAGACAGCAGCACCCCTGCTCTCTACAGCGAAACCGACGAGGCCAAGCAGAAGCGTAATCAGCAGAGGAAAAGGAAAAGGCGAAGGCACGGGGAAGACAGCAGTTGGGACGACGTGGCGGAGAGCATCCGGTGGCTGGCAGAGGCGTTGGTGAGATCGGAGCAAGCTAGGATGGACACAATGAGAGAAGTGGAGAGAATGAGAGTGGAAGCAGAGGCTAAGAGAGGTGAAATGGATCTTAAAAGAACAGAAATTATTGCAAATACACAGTTGGAAATTGCTAGGATTTTTGCCTCTGTTGCTGGGAAAAGTGTTGATCCTTCATTGAGGACTGGGAAAAGTGGAAATCTTCCATAAGTTATTATGTAAGTGAAATGTAGTTTCCATTATTTAGGGCAAGCCAAATTATATTTTCATTTCCTAGCTGATATAGAAGAATGACTACAAAACTCATTGTATAGAACAACTAATAGACTAGAACTACCTATGTTTCCCAGTTTCCAATCCACTATAGTTCGTTAGTAACATGCTAGATTACGTCATAGTTTCAACTAAACTAAGCCAACTTCGTTTTCACCGTTTCATAAAGTGTACCTTAAATCATAAATCACGCTTATTAGGATTTAAGAAAGATACAATTGGAATATGGTCTCGTTGCATTTGAATCATTTGCTTGTTATTGTATGGGGAATATTTTGAAGAAAGCAAATTGCCAAAGTAAGGACTTTGACTTGATCCTGAAAATGGACCTAAATTATGAATCCCGCTTGCTAGGGCGATTTAAGTGAGCCACAATCGGAATCTGGGCTCGTGGCAAATTGAATCATTAGTTGATTATTGTATGGGCAACACTATAGAGTAAGACAATTCGCTATATTGTCAATTTGACTGGATAAAAAAAAAAAAAATTGTGAGCGCTACATTGTAAATCCCACATACTTGGGCGAATCAAGAGAGATACAATCGAATTAGAGCCGGTGATTGTTAACGAGAAGATAGATTTGATGGCTTGTTACTTGGATAGGATCCTAAAATGTGAGCCGTAAACTGCAGATCCCATTGCTAGGGCGATTTAAGAGAGAACAATTGAAACCAGAATACATGGTTTCATGGTCGGTTATCTATTATTTCATTGGCAACTCTATGAAGAGAAAAAATTGCTTTAATGGTAACTTTGAGCGGATCACAAAAAATTGTGCCCTAAATCATAAACCTTTGGAGGCATTTAAGAGATGCAAAATTGGAATATGTGCTCGTAGACACCATGGAGTAAGAAATAGTATGCCTCATAAACCTCACTTTGAGCAGATCATTGCATGGATAACTCTATGGAGTAAGAAAATTGGCTAAATTGTGGGTTTGAATGATTCTCGACATGTGAGCACTAAATTATAAATCCCGCTTGTGTGGTGATAACTTGAGAGAGTATAATTAGAATGAGATCTCATCGATGCACAATCGTTTGCTTACTATTGAATTGACAACACTATGGAGAAGGCAAATTGCCCATATAGTTACAGAATCAAAAAAATAATAATAATAGTAACAGTAATGAGTGCCCTAAATCATAATTGCACTTGCTTAGGCAACATAACTAACATACAGTTGGAACATTAGGTAGTGAAAGCTTAGTCGTTTGCTTCTTAATGCACTAGGATCACTATGAAGAAGCCGAATTCCCTAAAACATGTCCTAAATTGTAAATATGCTTGATAGGGTGATTTAATAGAGACACAATTAGAATCTGGGCTCGTGGAAGATCAGTAATTGCATGGATGAAACAAGCGATTAAGAAAATTGGTTAAATTGTGACTTTGACAAGATCTCAACATTTGGGCCTAAAATCGTACACTACTTTCTCTAAGACAATATGATAAAGTTACAAATGGAATCACGCCTTGCGGCTACTGATTATTTAGTTATTATTGTATAGACAAAACAACAGAGAATGCAAATTGCCTAAATAGTAACTATGACTTCTCATAAAATGCTTGGCTTAAATCATAAACCACACTTGATAGGGTAATTTAAGAGGTATACAATTGAAATCTGGACTCTTAACAGCTGAATCATTTGCTTGTTATTGCATGAGAAACATTATGAAAAATGAAAATTTTCTATATAGGGCCAACTCTAAGTGGACCTAAATCATAAATCCCACTTGTTATGGTAATTTAAGAGAAATACAATTGGACTATGGGTTTATGACAGCATACTTATTTGCTTGTGATTGCATGATTGCATGAAGTTTACCATGAACAAAGCAAATTGCCTAAATAGGGTCGGATTCCAAAATGGACCTGAATCGTAAATTCTGCTTGTTAGGACGATTTAAGAGAGAGACAACTGGAAGCTGGGCATGTAGCAATTGAACATGTGCTTATTATTGCATATACAATATTATGGAGTATGAAAATTGGCAAATTATAATTTTGTTCTGATCTCAAAATGTGAGCCCTACATCACAAACCCTCTTTTTGGATAATAAAGAGATAAACAATTGAAATCAGGGCTCGTAAATTTTGAATCATTTTCTTATGATTGCATGTATAAAACTATAGAGTAGACATAACAATTGAAATAAACTTTGATCGTATCCCAAGATGTGAGCCCTAAATCATGGATTCCGCTTGCAAGGCGAATTAGATATATACAATTGAAATTAGGGCTTGTGGTTGCTGAATCATTTTCTCAATATTTCATAGGCAACACTATGGAGAAGGCAAATTGCCTAAATAGTGACTTTGACCGAATCCCAAAACGCGGGCTCTAATAGTGATTCCTACTTGTTAGGCGACTTGAGAGGGATATAGTTGGTAATTTGGGATTAGGTTGGCTGAATTATTTTCTTATTAAGATATTAGGAGCACTTTAGATAAGGCACATTCCCTACATAGTTACTTCCAATGAATTACAAAATGTGCCTCTTAACTTATGAACCACGCATACTTAGACGATTTAAGTGGGAAACAATTAAATGTGAGATTGTGAAAGCTCAATAGCTGCTTATTATTGCAGAGAGTTCACTATGAAGAAGGCTTAAATAAGAATTTTTGCCGGTTCCAAAAAAGTGGATGTAAATAGTAAAGCCCATTTTCCAACAGGATTCAGTATAGAGACAATTGAAATCTGGGCGTGCAACAGCTGAATCATTTACTTATTATTGCATGGAAAGATCTATGGAATAGTAAAATTGGCAAAATTGTGACTTTGATCGGACCCCAAAGTGTGAGCTTTGAATTATAATTCTTGCTTTCTAGGACAATTTGAGAGAGTTGGAACTGGAATTAAGCTTTGTGGATGTTGAATCATTTGCTTATTTTTGCATAAGCAACACTATGGACAAGTCATATTGCCTAAATTATAACTTGTACTAACTCACAAAATGCATGATCTACTTCGCACGAGTTTATCGCAAGGGGATCCCACCAATTAGCTTCCTTGTGTCGTACGGGTTTACTTGCTCATTGACTTGCAATGAATGGGAGGCTGGCAAACTGACGCCTGAAGCACACTATGATAGCGCGTTGCCTACTGAATCGCAAGAACAACACTCTCGAAGACCGGGGTTTAGGCGCCTTGACAATTTGTGTCGTTCCGCACCTAAAGTCGATTAGCAGACTGATGAGTGCTAGTATTGTATGGTTTTATCGCTGTTCAGTCTTCATGTTTGATTGTAATTCATGGCTAATTCGAGCTACTTTAGCTCTTGTGGTTGTAAATTGGTAAAACCACTATTCCTCGAGTATTCTTGCGTTTTTGATGCTTTTTCAGGGCTCTGAGATTGGGATTTCGTACGATGAGATGGGAAGCTCGAGTAAGCGGGAGAACGAATTTGCTTCAAGAAGCTGCATGATTGTCATGTGCCTAGACGTGACCTACCGGGCAAGTATGGATACGAACATGGCCCAATCAAGCCGACCGTCGGAAACCAAAATATCGTAAGGAAGCATGTTGCTAGTGAAGGACAAAACATGCCCAATTGGCCTTGACCATGATGAAGCAATTGCTGTGAGTTTGCATCTTGCGCGATCGGGCAAGATCAAAGAGAAAAGAAGCCTACTCAGGCACGAGCTTTATCCACAACAATGTTGTAACTTCTTTTCTCACGTGATCACGCGGGTTCAAGGCCAATTTGTGCCAGATCGGGCACTGACTTGGAACTGTGTTTCACGAATTTTCCTACTCCTAGTCGTATTATTTAATTAATTTGATTTACTAGCTATAGGACATTTTCCTTAGGTTATTTTGATTATTCAATAGATTATTATTCATTTTTATTCTCTCTACTCTAGAAGACTCAAGTTTTATT
>ONZA01001990.1:24492-40907 GCA_900322205.1 Kewa caespitosa
AAATATTTTCACCCATTAGACTAAAGCTTGTTTTCTTCAATCCTTAGCCCATATCTACCACTTTGCATTCACAAATTTCTCTATTTTTCAAGAAATTCACCCCTTTGAAGTGATTGTTTGTTGAAGGCCGAAAATGATGAAGTGGTTTGATTTCTTCATGCTTTTCATTATGATGATGGTCCTTGGAATCCCTAATATGTGGATGATGATGAGGAATCTTGGGTGGAGCCGGTGCACTACATATTTTGGGGTCGTCCCGCGGGTGCCCCGAAGTACTCACGCAAGAAGGTCGGGGAGGAACTACAAGTCGGGGATTGGTTCGTGTGATGTGAATGGCCCTCGAGGTTAGATTTGAATCTTTCGGTTCTCCTTTACGATACTGGCAATCAGTTATCCTACTGGGCAAGGCATGTGGTAGTAAGTTCCGAAAACTCACACTTTATATTTGCGAAATTGATGAACTTGGGATGGTTTTATGGTTGGTATGTTGATATATGATCCACTTGGGATGTTGTTTGGGATTCATATGTGATGTATGTGTATGGTTTGTTGATGGACGGGAATGACTACACTTGAATTTCACAAATGCATGTCGTTACGAGTCATGCACACCAAGTGTTCGACAAAATTCCCCCTAGAGTTTTTGTCAATTTTTTTGTTAGAAAATGCACTTGTTATGACTCGTTTAGTGTTCGTGTTGCTAAAAGACACTAAATTGAATCGTTTAGTTCCTGTTTTAAAGCCTTAGAACGTATTTCATGTTATGCATGTATTTGTTTGGTAAAATGCCGAAATGCTCGTCGTATTTATGCATAGGTACACTTGTATATTGCCTATGTTCGTATCTTTTTCCAAGCTCTTTTGGTGATTGCATTGCGTTCGTAATCTTCTCGTAGGAGGAGACGGCGAACCTTAGGGGTTGGGGTGGTCTCGGAAAGGTTATCATCATGCACCACTCTTTAGTTAGGGCACTTGGCGATGACTTTCTCGCTCGTTTTGAGGAAACCGGGTTCGGCCCCTTGTTAAGTTCACTTCACAATTGCGAGCACGTGAACTTGTCGATCGTGTGGGCCCTCATGGAGCACTTTTGGGACACGTTCGGGCGGTCTACGATACTTCCTGCCTTTTTTTGTTTTTGCGAACCCGATCCGGTGCCTCGAAGAGTAACCTACCTTGACTTCTTTCATGCCATTTTTTTTATTGAAAAGCGATAAAATGCTCTGGTTGGCTCCCAAGAAGCGCTTGTTTAAGGTCTTAAGCTCGACCCCTATATTTTATTCAGAAGGTGGTGATGGATCCAAAAGGGTATAGGTGATCCCTTTCTCGATCGGCTCTCCCGACTTGTAGATCTTCAATCTTTGCCAATTAACTTTAAATGACCCGGCTTTCTCACTCCACACTTCCACCGCCCCGTGTGGAAAAACCTTTACAAGCTTGAACGGACTGGATCATCTCGACTTCAACTTTCCCGGAAACAATCTCAAATGGGAATTAAAAGTAGCACTGGATCGCCCTCATGAAACTCTCGATGTAGGATATTCTTGTCATGCCAGTTTCTGATTCTTTCTTTGTAGATCTTGGCATTCTCATAGGAGTCTAATCGTATCTCATCGAGTTCATTGAGGTCAAGCATCCTCTTTTCACCGGCGGTCTTCATGTCATAATTAAGGGCCTTAATTTCCCAAAATGCTTTGACTCCAACTCTACCAAGAGGTGACAAGACTTCCCATAAATCAATCTATAAGGAAACATACCGATGGCAGTCTTGAATGCGGTTCGGTAGGCCCATAGTCCATCATCGAGCTTGAGAGCCCAATCCTTTCTTGAACTTGAAACTGTTTTCTTCGATATGCTCTTGATTCCCCGGTTCGTTACCTCCACTTGTCCACTTGTTTGGGGATGGCATCCAAGCCCCACCTTATGAGTCACCCCATACTTCTTTAATAGTTGTTCGAATCTGCGCTCGGTGAAGTGGGTACCGCCATCACCAATCACAACCCTCGGGACTCCAAATCTTGGAAAGATGTTTTTCTTAAAGAACTTAGAGACCACCCGAGCATCATTGGTAGGATATATTATCGCCTCCGACCACTTGGACAAGTAATCCAACGCTACAAGTATATACTTGTTTCCACAAGATGATGGAAAAGGTCCCATGAAGTCAATCCTCCACACATCGAAGATGTCTACCTCTAGAATGTATTAGAGTGGCATCTTATTTCTCTTTGATATATTCCCGGTCCGTTGATACCGATCACAACTAGAGACATGCATTTGAACATCCTTGAAGAAAATTAGCCAATAGAAAGTCGATTGTAGAATCTTTGTAGTGGTCTTAGAAGTGCTAGCATGACCACCATAAGGAGAAGCATGACAATGGATCATGATACTCTCCATCTCCTCTTTGGGAACACACCTCCAAAAAATTCCATCAACACACCTCTTGTAGAGAAGAGGATCATCCCAATAGTAGTGCTTCATGTCCGCAAAGAATTTCTTCTTTTGTTGGTAGCTCAAGTCCGATGGAAGCATACCTACCACTAGAAAGTTCGCAAAATTCGTATACCAAGGTGCTTTGATGTCATCAATGGAGAACAAGTGGTCATCCAGGAATGAATCATCAATGGAAAACTCATCAGCATCACCGCCATTCATCTCTTGTCGAAGTCTAGAAAGGTGATCCGCTACAACATTCTCGGTATCTTTCTTATCTTTGATCTTAAGATCGAACTCTTGAAGAAGTAGGATCCATCGGATTAGTCTTGGCTTTACAACCTTCTTACTCAAGAGGTACTTGATGGCGGCATGGTCGGTGTAGATGATAATCTACGAACCCACCAAGTACGATCGGAACTTGTCTATGGCAAACACCATCACTAGCAACTCTTTCTCGGTAGTGGCATAGTTGACTTGGGCTTCATCTAAGGTCTGGCTTGGCGTGGACCTTCTTGTCTTTCCTTTGCCCCAACACGACCCCTACGGCGTAGTCACTAGCATCACACATGAGCTCAACGGGTGGATTCCAATCCGGTGCTTGCATAATAGGGGCCGAGATCAATGCTTCTTTCAATCTTTGAAAAGCTGTAAGACAATCTGCATCAAAGTCAAAAGTAGCATCTTTTATTAGTAGGTTAGTGAGAGGTCTAGGAATCTTAGAAAAATCCTTGATAAATCGCCGATAGAAACTGGCATGTCCTAGAAATATTCTCACTCCTTTGATGGAAGTGGGAGGTGGAATTTTCTCAATAACATCAATTTTTGCCTCATCTACCTTGATCCCACATTCCGACACCATGTGCCCCAAGACAATACCGTCCCTTACCATAAAGTGACATTTCTCCTAATTCAAAATTAGGTTGACTTCTTCACATCGCTGCAATACTTTAGATAAATTAATTAAGCAATTATTAAAAGTAGTTCCATAAAAAGAAAAGTCATCCATAAATACCTCCATGATATTCTCAATGGATTCAGAAAAAATAGCCATCATACATCTTTGAAAGGTGGCGCGAGCATTACAAAGACCAAAAGGGATCCTCCTATAAGCAAAAGTACCATAGGAGCATGTGAATGTGGTCTTCTCTTGATCGCTTGGATGAATAGAGATTTGAAAGAAATCAGAATATCCATCCAATTAACAAAAGAAAGAATGTTTGGCCAACCTTTCAAGCATTTGATCAATAAAGGGAAGGGGAAAGTGATCTTTTCGGGTTGCCTTATTCAACTTTCTATAGTCAATGCACATTCTCCAACCCGTGACCATCCTAGTAGGAATCAATTCACTGTGGTCATTTTTCACAACGGTCGTACCCCCTTTCTTCAGAACTACCTGTACAGGACTAACTCATTCACTATCGGAGATAGGATAGATTACTCCCGCATCAAGTAGATTGAGCACCTCTTTCTTAACTAATTCTTTCATGTTCGGGTTCAATCTTCTTTGGTGCTCAATAGAGGATTTATAATCATCTTTCATGATAATCTTATGCATGCAAAAGGAAGGGTTTATACCCTTGATATCATCAATATTGTATCCAATGACTTGTTGTCGAGATCTAAGCACTCTAAGAGATCTTTTCAATTCATTATCGCTTAGGCTCGCATTGACAACCACTGGATATATATATGTGGAGTTAGAGCCAAAAAATTCATACCTGAGAGTTGAAGGAAGTGGTTTCGACTCTACCTTCAGTGTCTTCTCCTCCTCGAATGTAGAAGCTTTAGACTCGGTGTCTAGCTCCTCAATCATCACCTTGTGAGGTGGGAGCGCCGAATTTGCGTCCAACAGTTAGGCATAGGCCACCACCTCGATCTTCTCCTCAGTTGGGGAAGCATTGCTCACCAAACATTCTTCAAATGGTTCAATATTCAAAGTATGCTTGATAAGCTCTTCCCCCACGACTCGGTCCAAAAGATCAATCCTGCAACAAGTACCATCTAGAGAGGGATTGTTCATAGCATTAGTCAAATTAAATTCAATAGTCTGATCCCCTATAGTCAAAGAAAGATTACCCTTTTTTACATCAATAATTGCTCCTACAGTAGCTAAAAAGGGTCTTCCAAGAATAATGGGGATTTTATTATCCTCTATCATCTCTAGAATCACAAAATCAGCCGGAACATAAACTTACCGACCTTGATAGGTATGTCCTCCAAAATATCTACCGGATACTTGACGAATCGATCCGCCAATTGCAGTGTAATATTGGTGGGCTTTAGTTCACCCCATTCAAGTTTCTTGCGAATAGATAGAGGCATAATACTAACACTTGCCCCTAAATCACATAAAGCACGGTCAAAACTCAAATTACCAATATCACATTGAATTGAAAAACTACCGGGATCCTTAAGTTTTGGAGGTAGCTTATTCTAAAGAATTGCACTACACTCCTCCGTTAAGGCTACGGTCTCGTTATCTTCCAATTTTCTCTTGTCACTCAATATTTCCTTCAAAAATCTAGCATAGGAGGGCATTTGTGATAAAGCATCGGTGAAGGGAATATTGATGTACAAGTTCTTAAGAATCTCAAGAAACTTACCAAATTGCTTGTCCCACTTACTCTTTGCCAACCTTTGAGGTAATGGTATCGGTGGCTTGTATGGCGCAGGGGAAGTAGTCTTGAATTCTTTTCCCGAGGTATCATCCTCCTTGGCTTTCTCCTCTTCATCATTGGGAATCTCCACTATGGTAGGCTTTGCCACTCTCCTTCGGCTTTGGATCCTCCAACTCCTTACCGCTTCTCAAAGTCACGGCCTTGTAATGTTCTCTAGGATTCTCGGGTTGGCGCGGGAGATGTCCTTGAGGTCTAGCGGAAGAACTAGCTTGTTGAGCAAGTTGGTCTATCTGATTCTCGAGCATCTTGGGGTGAGTAGACATCATCTCAATTTTGGAGTTTAAGTTATTGATGGCGTTCTCCACGGTCTCATTTTGTTGCTTTTGGGTATCACAAAACTCTTAAGCAACATTTACAGATTTAACTTTTGGGGTGTTGGAGCCAGATTTGTAGACCTTTGTTGCGGTTGGAAACCGGATGGATGTGAAGGTGCTTGGTTCTTGTAATAGAAACTGGGATGATTCTTCCATCCGGGGTCGTAGATCTGAGAGTACGGATCATTTTGAGGAGCCCTTTGATTGCGATTGGCATTGTAGGCATTGGCTTGCTCAATCATCATCTCTTGTGGTGTCACATACTTATTACCTACCATGATTTGTCCTTAGTTGTTACCATCTTCACACTGATAGACTTGACTCGGCGGGTTTGGTTGCAACTGTTGGACATGGAAGGCTAAAGCATCAAGCTTGCTAGTCAGTAGGGTCACTACATCCACATCTAACTTACCACCAACATTTTTTAGAACAAGATACACTAGCGCACCATTGGTGGTTGTTTGATGCCATCTCCTCGATCAACTCATTAGCTTGTGTGGGTGTCTTGGTCATGATGGAACCACCCGCAGCAGCATCAATAGACATCCTCATGTTGGGATGCAATGCGGAGTAAAATGTTTGAATCAGGAGCCACAGTTGAATACCATGAGAAGGACACTTTCTATGTAGCTCTTTGAAGCATTCACATGCTTCATACAATGTCTCTCCTTCAGTCTTGAAACTATGAATGTCGTTTCTCAGTTTGTTGATCAAATCAGGAGGAAAGAACTTGGTCAAGAATCCCATCATCAAATTATCCCAAATAGTGAATGTGCCCACTCGTTGACCATCGAGCCAAATTTTTGCTTTGCCCGGAAGAGAGAAAGGGAACAATCTGAGTTGAAGTACATCATCGTCAACCCCATTCATCTTCAGATTGTCACACTTCTTGAGGAATAGAGAAATATACTCATTAGCATCCTCGCCTTGTAGCTCATGAAACTGGTCCTCTTTGATGAAGGATATGAAGGCGGGCTTTGTCTCGAAATGATTTTCAACAGCTGGCCTCTGAATGCTCTGTCCAATACCACCTATTGTGGGTTTGGAAAAATCTCTGAGCGAACGAGTGTCGTCACCCATGATTACTTCTTTTTCCTCTGTTGTGTCTCTTCCTCTACCGGTTCCTCTCTTTGTTCCTCTTCTTGCCTTTGTTGGCTACTCTTACTAGTTTTTGTTCTTGCACGGTTTGACTTTTCAATCTCAGGATCAAACGGGGCAAGGCTTAAAGGACCTTATCTCCTGGTCATGCACAAAAATAAAACTTCGAAAAGAAGATCAAATGCAAAGGCAATGGACAAACAAGTTTGAACCAAAGTAACAATGCACACACACTACTTAGTCTAAATCAGTTTGCAAAAATAAAACAATATTAACTAAACTAGTCCCCGACAACGGCGCCAAAAACTTGATAGTCTCGCAAGCGCACGAGATTATCGCTGTAATAAAATTATCGTATCCACAGGGACTAGTGTTAAGGATTGTTCAGTTCACAAACTAAGTTATCTAAGCTATGAAATTTTGAATGAATAATTATAGCTAATTGACTAAATTAAATAAAGATCTCAAAACAATAGTGAATATCAAGTATTAAAAGCATCTATGATCAAGGTTCACCACAATAACGATTACTGAATCGACTGAATCATATTACTGTTGTGAACGCGTACTAATGAAGACCAATTATCTTAGGTTAACTATTATCTCCTCTCGAAGTATAACAGTGATCTAAGTTGACTAATCCCCTATTTTCATGGTTATTGTAATCAATCTAGACCCATTAAGATCCATAATGATTATGCAACAGTCTCAAGAGAATTAAACCTACTCTCGTGATTTAACCTCTAGATCAATTTCCAGTCTTTCTGATATTATAGTTTCACCTCTCAGTTCTTCACCAAATATCTAGATCATGCGAATTCTTGATCAAGGAATTCATAAGCATTAAGAAACCAAGAAATCTCATCAAAATCAATATAGCATTCACAACAATAATAAAGATCCACCTTTATATCAGATAATCATTATTGGGCTACCCCCAATCCTAGAATAATGAAACTACTCACACGTAATGGAAGAACAAATCACAATAATGATATTGCAATCATGATCAAGTCAGATATAGATAATAAAAGAAAATACTTTAAACCGCTATTGATAATAAAAACTGATCAAAGATGTTCTTCAAACTGATGTTCGTAATCTTCAAAGATAAAACTTGAGTCTTCCCCAAAGTAGAGAGAATAATAAAACTAGAGTAAACTAAAACTAAAACTGAATCTGAATAATCCTAGAATAACCTAGGAAAAGTATTTATAAAGGAGTCCTAAATTAATACACCTAAAACTCGGATTAAGAAATAACACCCTCACACGTTCTGCACATGCGCCCGATCGGGCGATCGTTGTACTGGGAAGACAACACCCTCACGCGTTCTGCACATGCGCCCGATCGGGCGATCGTTGTACGGGGAAGACCGTCCGATCGGGCGTCTCAAGGACATCCATGCATACAGCACCCGATTGGGCGCTTTTCTGTACTGGGGGACCGCCCGATCGGGCGGTTTCGCTGGTATTCGGGTGATGCTCCTCCTTAGCCTGTTTGCATGCGATTTCTGTCTTATTCACACTCGGCCGTGCCTAGCTTCCCATTGTACCATCTTGCTGCTTCGAATTGCACATTGCTACTCGAACTCTCCTATACACACGGACATTTCCAAACCTCAACGAAATGCCTTGAAAATCATCAAAACCAAAGAAATACCCGAATAAGACCAAAATAACCAATTCATAACTAAATCAAGTCAAAATAGCTAAGATAGTCACGAATTCTCATCAAATGAGAGCAATAATCAACGGTAAAACTATTCAAATAAGGCACTTATCAGAAATTCCCTATAGTCGCATAGTTAGTCTTCCCCATCTATTTATGTTTTATCCCCACTCGGGTTATGTGTTAATATGGTTTAGCCCAAAATATTCCTAGGCAAGATACTGACGTCCAAATACCCTTAAAGTTGAGTGTTAGGTAACTAGAAGGTTGGGGAAGTTATTGGAAGGAGCGTCCATGTTGGGTAGTACCCCACAAGACATTGTCACCATAAGTGATGGGTCACTATCTTGCATGGATGATTTTTGGAGACCCTAATAAGCGTAGGGAGTCGTGGGAGAATGAAAAACAAGAGTTTAGAAGGAAAGCAAAACCTCCAACTTAACTAAAGACGAAGCCTCCCCCACCACCAAAGGAAAGAGCTAAGGCGAAGCCCCCAACTCTGAAGGTCCGTCTCATGGAGGAAGCGCCTCCTAAAAGGAGGAAGAAGACGCATCTCATATAGCGCTGCAAAGATGAGGCGAGCACTAGCAGGGCTCCCCCAAAGGATCGTCTTTCTCCCGAGGAGAAGGAGGAGTAACATGAATGAGTCCCTAGTTCTAGGACTTCTTTGATATAATTTTTGCTAATTCCCACTCTAGGAATTGTTTGTCACTTGGAACCCTTGTAATTGTAGACTTTACAATCAATAAAATGATCTTTTTATCATCTTTGCTTATTGCCAATTTAAGTTTGCATTTGTTTTTCTTGAACCGCTTTCTTCCTATTTGTTGTTTTTGAGGAACGAACCAGAATGTACCAGAATGCATTCTGTTTCGGAACCTGACGGCTGGTCTCCAGTGAATTTCACAACTTTTGCTGGAAGTCCAGCGAATATGCTTTGAATTTCTTGGCACGCAGTGAATATGGTCTTGTTTTTCTTCTCTTTTCCCATTTATGTCTTTTCATAAATAAGAGAATGTATCTTTCCGAAAAATGAATTTGTTAAGGTTCAAAATAATATTGAAGCCTTATTTTTGTTTTTTTATCACGTATGCTCTATAATTATTGATGTTATAATTTCCGAAAAGAGAATGTCTTTCCAAAAATTATATTTTAGTTGGTTCAAATTACATTTGATAACTTGAAGCTTTATATGATCAAAGTCCATCAGTTTTTACTATGGGCATAGTGTTGAGCATAGTGGATACTTGGAGTTTTGCACAATGGGCATAATATAGAGCATAGTGCATTCTGCCAGTATTTTATTTTGTGTACATATTTAGTGAAAAGAGAAGTGTTTATTTTTTTAGTTTGAATAAGTTGGACCCCTATGGGGTTACCTACGTATCTGATTGGGAACAAGGCCAAACGTAATTCCTACAAAGCGATTTTGATGTTGATTATTTTTGGAATAGGCCGGGCCCTTGTGGGGTTACCTACGTATCCGAATGGGAATCAGGGCAAACGTAGTTCAAGCAAAGCAATTTTGATGATGATTATTTTTGAAATAGGCCGGGCCCTTGTGGGATTACCTACATATCCGATAGAGAATCAGGCCAAACGTTGTTCAAGATGATAAAGAATTTTATTTTCTTATTTCTGTTTGCTAATATTATCTTGGATAACATATGGGCATTTATGATTTTAAAACTTGGAAATTTATGCGTAAAACTTCTTCAATTGGTCTAGATTTGTTAGTTGTGTAAACTCTAATCCATCTAGATCTATGAGTTGGACTACGTCTTCCGAAAGAATCTTCTTAATGATGTAAGGTCCCGACCAATCAGGGCTAAACTTACCGCGTGGGTCTCGTATGGGTGCTCGGTTTTCTTTTAAAACCAAGTCCCATTCTGTTAACGAACGTGGTTGCACCTTTTTATTGAAAGCATGAGCCACTCTTCATTGGTACATTTGAACATTGTGTAAGGCGCTTAGACGTCTCTCGTCTAACAAAAATAAATGTTCATACCTTTCTCTTACCTAGTCAATCTCGGGAATCTCACTTTCTAAAATGACCCTAAGGAAAGGTACCTCAACCTCGATGGGAAGGACTGCCTCCATGCCGAATACAAGTGAATATAATGTTGCGCCAGTGGATGTTCAAATAATGCTTCTACACCCCCAGAGTGGGAATAAAAGCTTGTTATGCCAATCTTTGTATGTTTCACTCATGTTTTGGAGAATGGCCTTAATGGTTTTGTTAGCCGCCTCGACAACGCCATCGGTTTGTGGCCTATAGGGTGATGACCTACGATGCTGTATCTTGAATTCTTACAAGAGATCAACAGTTTTCTTACTGAAATGGGATCCATGATCATTGATTATTTCATGCGGGACTCCATACCGACATATTATATTGTTTTTGATAACTTTACAATTTGTTTTGAAGTTATCTTTGAATAGGACACTGCTTCGACCCACTTGATGAAGTAGTCCATGGCAACGAGGATGTATTCATGTCCGCGTGTACCCGTACGACTTACTTTTCCAATGATGTCTATTCCTCATGTTGAGAAAGGCCAAGGGGAAGTGAGACCATTAAGTGTTGAGGGTGGCATGTGCTGTAAATTTGCATGAATTTGGCATTCTTTGCATATCTGCATATATTGGCTACAATCCTTTTCCATTGTGGTCCAATAATAGCATTGTCTTATGATTTTCTTAGCGAGTGTGCGCCCATTCATGTGCGGGTCGCATACTCCTTCAAGCACTTCCCCCTTCATTCGTCTTGCCTGTTCTTCGTCAACGCAAAGTAGGCTAACTCCATATGGGATTTTCTCATATAATCTGTCATGGTATACCGTGTAATTTTGTGTTTTTGCATGAGTTTTGGTTTTTCTTTTGGAAAATTCCATCTAGTAAGCCTCAACTTTTGACAAATCCAAATGGTACAAAAACTTAAATCGCATGTCCAGCTGGTAAACCCCAACTTGTGAAAAAGTATTAAAAATAGGCCCAAAAGTTAAAGTCCGTCAGTGTGGGCCGTTATCATAACGTGAGNNNNATAAACACAAAAAGAAAAAGGCGCCAAAATCCTTTTTGTTTTCCCTCCCAGTCTCCCACGTAGCAACTCCATAATAAAAACTCCCCCTCCCTTGCTTTTGCAACTCCCCCAACAGCAACCCATTCTCATTTTTTCCCCTTCCTTTTCTCAACAACTCCACCAACAACTCCCCCAACAGCAACTAACGTGGTGAATTCATTGGAGTCCCGTGGTTCTTCATCAACTCCGGATACCATATGGCTACGGGCTCAACAGTGTACTTCTTGTGGAAGGAAGGATGACTTGCGCATCTCAAAGTCTAGAAGAAATCCAGATGCCCCATACTTCAAATGTGATCAATGTGATTTTTTTTCATGTGGTTAAATAACTCTCACGTAGTATCCTCCACCGTTGAAATGAGAAGAGGTGTAGCTGATCATGGTCAACGTAGGGATGAAGTGAAGGAGTTGAAGAAGGTTGTTGAAGATTTGGTTAACCTTGTTCAACTTGCAATTAAAGGGCTTGGTTTTATTGTTTTGTTGATGGTTGTTATGTCTCTGAACAAGTGAAAAGTCTAGGTTTTTAAGCTTAAAAATGTTAAGGGTTAAAGGGTGTTAGGAGACAAAAAAATGTCCATTTTGTCTTGGTTGAATTTAATCTGTAACTTTAGTAAGGCTTTTTATCCCTGCACATTAACAACTGTCTAACAAAATATCAGCTCATTGTTGGATATACACTAGCATATCAAGCAAACATTTCAGTAGCGTAAATGACAACATTTCAATACCATACAGTAGCATAGTAAAGTCTCACACATAAGTGACTTGCCAAATCACAAGCAAATCCCCAAAAAAATTCATAATCAGGAAAAACAAATCCCAGAAAAAATTTTACAAATCACAAACCATTCATAATAAAGTCTCACTTCACAACTGCACATACACTTGACAACTCACAAGTACTTTACAAACACTGAACTCCTCAAAACATGCTCAATTAGTGATTCTTTTCCCTTCATCCTTGTTGATCTTCTTTCTTGTTGAGGTTGGAAAGAAAAGTCCACCATAGGCTTGATTACCAACTCATTGTTGGACCTTGGTGCAGGCTGTGAAGACACCACAACCTGTGGGGGTTGTTGAGTTGATGATTCTCCTTTTCTCCCTTTTTGCTCAACCTCTTCCTCTTGTGCTTCTCAACATGCATTTCTATCCCTTGCCCTTTCCTAACCTCTTTAGCTGTTGGACCCTCTCTTACATGTCTTTGCATTATGCCCCATAAACTTGCAATTGGAACACCTAATCGTACTGTTCCTTGCTCCCTTCCTTTTCTCACCTGCCTCCCTTCTTCTATTCTTAGAAGGACTAACAACTCCTCTCTTCATGGGAGGGGAATCAATGACAGATACATTAGAAAACTCTGGCCATATGTTGGGATCAGGTTGGGTGTTGATGACCGATGCATAAGTTTGCTTGTACCTCTTCATTGAATACCACTCACTAACATAATCTTCAACTTTCTCTCTTTCTGCCCATATTGCCCTAATGGCATGCCTACAAGGGATGCCTATGACTTGCCATTGGCCACTTTCACAGTTTATGTTGGCAAGTGAAATAGAGAAAAAAGAGTGTCCATCCTGAATCTCATACTCTCCCCTTGTTGACTTGTGAACATGACAATGTCTTGCCTCACCTTTGAGGTTCTACAAATACCTAACAATGTTAGGGCAGATACCATTGTCATCCGACTCTTCGCATATCTCCTTTCTTGCTGCATTTCTAGTCACTGTTAGTCTTCTAACACCTGTAGAGAATGACACAAGTTAGACTATCAAAATAGGCAAGCAAACATAACAAAGTATCTAATTGAGCATACCTTCTAACAATCTTAACACTGGCTTGCATCCATCAACTCCTAGCAGGGAATCGAAGCCCTCAACAAAATTAGAAGTATTTTCATCACAGGCCAAGGCTGGGTCATATCTATGTCTAGCCCATACTTCTAGATCCCCTATATCTTTCAACCAATGAACTGCCTTACTGCCAGCTTCCTTTTCAATTCTTTCCATGGCTTTTCTGAAGCCAAACTCTAAGTAGGCACCTGTTGCTCTCCAAAATAGAGCATGCATCAAAGGGCCATGTATGATTTCTTGAAATTTGCAGGAGGTGTCTTGCACAAAACCTCCTGCTTGCATTGGGCCATTGGTCAATCAGTGCAGGCTCCACTCCCTGCGTAACAAAATTCCAGAAGTCAGTGTATAAAAGCTGAAAAATAGAGTCTCATTTTCAAAGAAATGAGGCAAGAGATTCAGTATATTACCTTCTGCCTGTCTGAGAGTATGGTGATGTTGTCCTCCCTCCCAACTCCAGCCAAAGCATTATTCAAATTCCAGAAAAAGTGAGACCATGTCTCCTTGCTTTCGTTCTCAAATATTCCATAAGCAATGGGGAACAACTGTTATTTGCGTCAAGGGCAATAGCAGACATCAACACCCCTTTGTAATTTCCCTTGAGATGAGTACCATCCACCCCAATGAAACCCCTACACCCTTTGTAAAAACCTTGCAAGCATGCATCAAAAGCAATGGAGATGTACTTAAAAATCAATGTTTTTTGGGGCTAGTTGACCTCTTTCGATGCACAATGGGCCACAGATCCAGGGTTGTATTGCTTGATCACTTCACAATATGTGGGAAGCTGTCCATAAGAGATGTCATGTCCCCCTTCAATCTTCTCAATTGTAATAGTTCTCATGTTATAGCTGGTAGATCTTTTGAGGGTTACCCCATACCTCTGAAATAGATTGTTGTTTAAGGCCTTCACCTTAATATCAGGGTTGGCCCTTACATCATCCATCAGCTTATGGGCAGCCCACTTAGCTGATGCCATTGGATTTTCATCCTCAAGTCTATGACAGTATTTATACTCATTGTGTAGTGTTTTAATGGCCCATGAAATATTATCAGGCAACCTTGATGCATGGATCCTCCACTCACAACCCGGAGAAGGACAAACTGCTGTGTATCTCTTGTTTGAGGCTGCCACAACAGCCACAGAGAAACTCTCCTGAATGCAATAGTCTCTAAGGATACTCTTAAAGTGTCCCTTGTCACTAAAAATCATCCAGCATTTGAGCTTGATTGACCCAAAGTCCTCCCCCACATAAAGCTCACCATTGTTGAACATCCTACTGAAATAGTTCTCGTCACCGGTGTTATCCAACTCACAAAACCAATCATGGCCTATATTTGGCTCATAAGCATCAGCAACATTTGGCAATTTGACATGCTCACTCTCTTCATCATCATCACTAGGCTCGGGAATATCATCATCATTACTATCCATTGTTTCAAGTCTCCTACGTAGCCTAGTTCTTGAACCCCTACCTAAAGATCCTGGATTGGTGGATGTACTTGCTCCATTATGGGTGTTAGCAACTGATTCAGAGGATTTAGATAGTTGAGGGGTCAACCCATTTCTCTTAGCACTTGTTCTGGCAACCTTTTAAACTCTAGGTGGCTTAGAAATTTTCTTGCTACTCTCACCAACCACGTGCTCATAAGTGACAAGCTGAGGGACAGTCACTGACTCATCACTTTTTCTTGGAGAAGTAATTTGTGGAGGAGGAGAGTGGTCCTTTTGTGCAGGAGAAGGAGAGTGTGGGGTGGGTGATGCTATTCTTGTGCTTCTTCTAACAGGAAGCTTTGAAATCCTAGTTGTGGGTTCTAGAGGTGGTGGTGGTGTGGAATTTGGAGGACTTTGGGGCATGTCAGTCATTTGGGGATCAGTTTGGCTCTTTTTCAATTTCTGTGCCATTGACCATGTATGCCCTGGAGTTTGCCTCCCTGACACCCAAATCTCATGGACCTTTTTCTTAGCTATCTTTTCCCACATTGTAGTAAGGTCCTTGTCAGTATTAAGCATGTAATCCTTCCCAGAGAATTCGTAGCTCAACTAAGGATACTTTGGCAATGCCTACCCCTTTTTACCAGCCTCTTGCTGAAGATCATTAAAAAGTTCCACTAAAAGACATAAGTCAGTGTCTTCCACTTCATAATTAAGAACATGCCTACTCCAACAAAATTTCAGGGTTTTGCTAACCATCTATTCTGCATTTTAAGAACCATAACATACACATCAGTTCACAAATCAGTTCACAGGTCACAATTCTTAGTTCACAGCACCCTAAACATTAACAGTTGAGTTCAAAGCACCCTAGACCACATCACCATAACAGTTCACTCACAGCACCCTAATTTTGACATAATTGCCTAATTGAGCATCAACAAAACCCTAATTAAACTTTCAAACAAAAGCCCTAATTTTTGAAACCTTAATTAAAAATTCACATGAATGAGGAGCCCTAATTCTCAAGGCACATCTTATTTTTAAGGGAAATTCTCCTAATTAGGCCACCACAAAACCCTAATTAAGCCTTGAAAAAAAGCACCAATGTTTTTGAAACCCTAATTCCCTGTTCGAAGCTAACAAAACCCTAATTATCAAATCAAACCCTGATTTTTATGTCATTCCCTGATTCAGCCACAATAACATGATTATTCACAAAGATAAAGGCAAATTAAGTATTTTTGACGAACTTTAAACCCTAATTAACTGCACCCGTTCACATTATGCGAAATTAAAAAAAGGGGAAGAAGGAACTTACCTGAACAAACAAATTAAAGGGAATGACTTTTGCCAGCCTCGATTTTCAGTCTACCCAGTCGGAGCTCTTCAACCATCAACCTTCGTTGTCTTTCTTTCGAACTCAAATATTTGATTCTTCAACTGCTGCTTCTTCAGTGTGCAATAAGTGATGAAGTTAACGGGGAAGTTTTACTGGTAGAAAGATATGAAAACATGGGTGAGTTATTGAGTGACTGAGTAATGAGGATGGAAGGGAAAGGAAGGACGAAGAGAAAGAGTTTTCTCATAGAGTTTTTGAGTGAGTTATGAGAAAAAGGGAGTTAGTTGGAGGGAGAGTAATGTCTGAGAGGAAGGAGTGAAACGCACAAAAAATTTGAAATGTGTCATGCCACATCAAAAGTATTGGGCCCCATTGACGAAATATTTTATAAAGCCCGTGTTACTGTAATTTTTCAAAGTTCAAGCCTACGTTTTGGACATGCAATTTAAGATTTTGTACCATTTGGATATATCAAAAGTTGAGGCTTACCAGATGGAAAAGTCCTTTTTTTTT
>ONZA01001991.1:47768-59013 GCA_900322205.1 Kewa caespitosa
AAAAAAAAGGAGTTCTTGCCAGCATTGATAATTAAATTGCATTCTTATTTCAGCATTCCAAACTTGCTGCACAACAATCCAATTCCTCACACGCTGTTATCATAGAGCAAAAAGTATGTGTGTGTGTAATTATGGACATGGAAAAGTACGATAAAATCAATCAAAATTAACTCAACTTTGTTCTTGTAACCTCTAATTGTGCTCTTTACATCATTTCGATAAATACTCCTTGTGCCAAGAAACACAAGGACAAAATATCCAGTTCCAGTAGCAGGTCACCTAAAAAAAATATAATAAAAGGAAACAAAAATAAAAAAAAATCTCGAAATTGACCATTACACTGACACCTCATTCCCAGCTCATATCAAATCTCTAAATTTCACCAAACCCTAAATTCAACCATAACTATTTCCCCGAATCCCAAATTAACCAAAATCAATCAAAATATGAAGGGTCTCAATTGACCGAAACCCTAAATTGCGACAATTTAGAAGAATATGCAAAAGTAATTAAATGAAAAGGGAAAGAACAGCGATTACGACAATGGCACCAGGTTATATGGAAAATTATGTCAAATTCTTAGACAAATAATAAAAGATAGCTACTCACCTGAAATATTCACCAACAATTCGCCAGGTAGCCATTGAACAATACAAATCAATTGAATTGATGAAGTTTGCCCTGAATGGACCGATTCATTGGAAAATTTGTGCAGATTTGATGTGAGAAAGGTATCGAAGAGATGGAGGAGACGAAAAGGGATGAGAGAGGTGGGGGGGACTGGGGAGGAGAAAGTGCGAGAGAGAAAGAACGTGTGGGAGCGGGAGAGGAAGTGATGTGGAAGGTGGCACAGAAGATAGACACGCGTTTCTTATTTCCAAAGTTTACCATCTCGACGGTTTAGTTCATCGAGATTCACGCGAACAATTCTTTGGCACACGACATTTTCCATACCGTCGAGAAAAAAGTGTCAAGAAATATCGTATTTTCTAGTAGTGTCTTAGTGCTGCCTCGCAATGATCAATGCGAGAGGATTGCATGAATTGTGAAAGTATGTGAACGGAGTAGCATAAATCACGCCTTGTGATTGTAAGATATATTAGACGCCCAACTAAATGTCTGTATTGTGCTTCATTGGTTAATAAGGGTCCAGAGGCAAGAGCAAACCGATGATTTTGCTCAATAGGAAATCGAGCGGGTTTTGCACCCAGGAGACCTGTTTCACGAACAATGTCGAGAGCGTACTTTCGTTGTGACAAATAAATTCCCTCGTGACCGTGCGCCACCTCAATGCCAAGGAAGTATTTGAGCTTTCCAAGTTCCTTCATGCGAAAGCATGTATGAAGATATGCCTTCAAAGCTACGATGTCATCGGGGTTACTTCCTACAATAACAAGATCATCCACATACACTAATAAACACAAAGTGTTGGGTCCTTTGTTCATAACAAACAGAGAGTGGTCGGCATGAGTTTGTTTGAAGCCATAAGTGCGAAAGGATGTAGCAAGTTTATCGAACCAATTTTGCAGAGCTTGGCGTAAACCGTATAATGTTTTGTGAAGTTTACATACCTTGCCATGACCCAACCCTCGAAAACCCAAGGGAAGTGACATATAAACCTCCTCATCGAGATCACCATGCGAGAAGGCGTTATGAACGTCCATTTGATGTAATTCCTAGTTCTTCGCAGCGGCAACTGCTACCAGAGTACGAACTGTCGTCATTTTGGCTACGGGTGCAAAGTTTTTGTCAAATTCCACACCTCCTATCTTCTCATTTCTAAAGATCACTAGATGAGCCTTGTGTCGCTCGATGGTCCCGTCCGAATTTGATGCGAAAGATCCATTTGCATCTAATGGCTCGCTTACCGGGTGGTAAGTCTTCAATTGACCATGTCCCCTGTTGTTCTAGAGCATTTATCTCGGCTTGCATAGCTTCACGCCACTTTGGGTCTTTTACCGCTTCTCGATAGGATATGGGCTCTGCTTGTGCTGATATTGCTGCTAATAAAGCTTGATGATTTGCAGAAAAATTATTGTAAGTTACATAATGAACAATGGGATACGGAGTACCTGAGGACGGTTGAGAGTGAGACGAGGGCGCGTGTCTTGATTTGTCATGGTATTGGTGCACATGAAATCACGCAACCTGCTGGATGGTTGCTTCTATCTTTTTTCCTCGACCCAAGTCGTCAACACAAATCTGATATGTGGTTGTCTCAGCAATGCCACTTCTTGGAGTTTCGTCACTGTTTGGAGTTTCTGGTGGAGATTGGTTTTGTGTTTGGGTAATGGATTGTGTTTGGGTAATGGATGGTGTATTGGTTTGGTTGTGGGTTGTGGGCATGGGTGTTTCGGGTGTGTGAAGGTCATTGCTTTCTTCGTCAACAAAAGGAACAGGCATGGCAGGTGGGGCATGACAGAAGGGTGGTCGGGGATTGAGTTATGTTGACGTTGAGAATGGAAGTCGGAAAGAGTTGTATCAGGGTTTACAAAGGGAAATTGATTTTCTACGATCTTCACATCTCGCGAAATGAAATAGTCACCACTGTCTAAACCATAGACTTTCCATCCCTTCTTGGTCGTTGAATACCCGAGGAACACACATCGTCTACTACGAGGTCCAAATTTATCTTTATCTCTCGGTCGATCATGCACAAACAGAGACACCCAAATACATGTATATGCGAATAAGATGGTACGAATCCAAATAGCATCTCATAGGGGGTTTTCCCTTTGTTCAACATGGAAGGAGTTCGGTTAATTAAATACCCTGCACTCAACACGCATTCTCCCCAAAAATCAACATGTAAGTGGGCATGAAACCGAAGAGCACGAGCAACGTTTAGTATGTATGTGGCTATGTTTTCTTTCTTCTCTACCATTATGTTATGGGGTGCCAGTGCAAGAAGTTTGAAACTAAATTCCATGTTCAAGAAAGTAGGGTTTGAGGGGATTGAACTCCGTCCCGTTATCACTTCGAACTACTTTTACAGTTTTATCAAATTGAGTTTTCGCCATGGAGCAGAAATCCTTAAACAATTTTTGAACTTCAGTTTTGTCAATCATCAAATATATCCACACAGCACGAGAGTAATCATCAACAATAGTTAAAAAATAATGAGCATCACAAGAAGACGGAACATGATAGGGTCCTCACACATCACAATGTATCAATCCAAAAGGTTCAATTTCTCGAAAATCACTAAGACCAAAACTATCTCGTGTTTGTTTTGCCAAACAACAACCATCACAGTGCTTATGTAAGTTATTATCTACTCCTACTAATCCAACATGAGGAAGTAAGGAAACAACTCTAGTAGAAGGATGTCCCATACACTCATGCTAAAGCTGAAAATCCTCTTTCGTCACTCGATGTGCAACTGATGTAGTTGACCAGTGGAAGTAGTATATGGCCCCACGTCGCGCACCTACCCCAATATGCATCCTCAAAATGCGGTCTTGAATCACACATTATTTATCAGTGAACAATACATATTTATCCAAATCATCAATCAGTCTAGCAATAGAAATAAGATTGCATTGCAATTTTGGAACAAAGAGAACGTTCTTTAACGTCAAATCATGCCCAAGTATCATGCTACCCTCATGCGAGCTAACGTAAAGTGACCATTAGGAAGGCCAACAACAGTATGAGAAACTCTCAGTAATCAAATCAAACATACACGTCATATCTCCTGTCATGTGGTAAGAAGTACCACTATCGAGCAACCATTCGTTAGAGGTTTCCGTACTTGTGAGTTTCTCTGTTGTGGGCTTACTTATGTTTAAAGATTTCGTGATATTACCCCATTGTTCTGCACTAAGAGGTGGCAGGGGCGATGTATCATTGGTTGAGGCCGAACTGGGCACAAACTGATTTGACGTTGAAGATCCTACATCGACTGCATTCACTGTTGGTCGTGACCCACGTCCTCAAGCATTAGAGCCTCCTCTTTGACGTGTTCTAGCACCACGACCTCTGCCGTATTTGAACCACCACTCCGGGTATTGACCCGTAAGAATGAAACAGGTGTTGTTATCATGGCCGTGTCTGTCGCAATGGGAACAATACAGTTTCGCTTTATCTCCCCCTAAACCACGACCACCATAGTTTCTTCTATCACGAGTAGGGGATTGAACATTAGGTTGTACAGTGAATGCCATTGCTTCTCTTTTATCATCGTTACCTCGCGTGATAGTCTTGTGGCATTCTTCTTCAGATATAATCTGGATGGTCTTGTTAAGACTAGGAAGAGGATCCATACTTAGGACCTGAGTTCGAATGTGGTCATATACACCATCATCCAGACCCATAAGAAGTTTGTGCGTCTTCTCTGCCTCCACATGTTCATTGAATTGTTTCTCCAGATTACAAGTGCATCTCCCACACTTGCAAATTGGAAATAACCTGTATCCGTCATATTCCTCCCATAGCTTCTTTAATCTCCCATGAAATTCATTGAAAGACTTTCCTGATTGCTTGCAATTGCCAATTGACCCTTAGAGTTCATGATAACGTATCGGATCTGGAGAATCAAACCGTTCTTTTATGTGATCATACATCGCCTTTGCAGTAGGCATGTAAGTTGGAGCGAAGAGACGGTTCTATTTTGTTCAGAATCCATCGAATGAGCATGCAATTCACAGCTTCCCAGTCTTCCAAATCATCTGAATTATCTTTCGGTTGCTTTATTGTTCCTTCAAGAAACCCGTTCTTTCGTTTTTCCTTGAAGGCGTTCTTGAGTGCAATTGCCCATTCTCTATAATTGGTGTTGCCTTTAAGCAGTATACCACAAATATTGAAACCTGGATTCTCCGTGGTGGAGACATAGAAGAGTGAAGAGGGATCATTGATCTTGCGTTTCTTTGGAGCGTCACCACCTTTAGACATGGTTGGCGATGGATTAAGCTTCTGGTTTGTGGGTTTGTGTTTAGGATCGTGTGTTTAAGGTTTATAGGTTTTATGGTTCTTGCCTCTTAGTTTGGCTCTGATACCATATTGAATTTGTAAACCTCTAAATTTCTATTGATCTTTGTTGTTCAATATATATACATACTGGAGGATAGACTCCTCTGACAATAGGAGACCAAGTGTTAGGAAACTTAATACTAGTAGTATTCTATAGACTACCAAATACTAGTCAATCTATCATCCACAAGATCTTTGCTCAACAAAATCTCATGTACAAGGACTTTCTATATCATAGGAGCTAGGAGTTTAAAAGTTTTGTATCCTAATAGATGAACGTTTTCTTTTCTTCATTTTAAAGTCAAAATTCTTCCGATACCAACTGTAACTTCAGTCAACAGTTAAAACTAAAAGTTGGAAGGTAACTAGGTAAGTCCATGTTTCACAATTCACACGATATGAAAAGGGATGCAAATCATACGATCGATTGTTGAAGAAACGGTTTGAAGTGATTTTAAAAGCTAGATCAAAAGCGAAACAAAGCTATTTGATCGAAAAAATGAAATGCACTTGAGATTCAGAGGTTTTCCAATCGCTCAAAGAAAGATCGTTGTAACATTCTCGACAACAGAATGAGAGTATAGATTGTATAGTTAGTTATTTATCCTCAAGTCAATGGCCTTATATAGTATAGCCTTCTTACAACAGAATACAATGAACTTGGAGAATCAAGTAACGAACTCCCTCTTCCAACAACCTAATGACAGACTCTTAACAACCCAATGATAAGCTGTCGTGATGAGGTGTAACAAACCCTAACTAAACTTTGACTTGCTGACTTTGCAACACCCTTTACAGCATATGATAGATGTTTAAAAGAGAAGGTTTATTTGTTTTCGAGTTTGCGATCTTCATGGTATCCGACTCTCCGACCACTAAAATTCGATGGATAATGTTGAAATGAAGCAACAAGTCGGCCAACCTTGCGCACGTCAATAGATTACCGAACAATCTAGGATCATCATATTCATTTGTAGGTGAACTTGGTCTATAGAATTCGTCGAAAGTAGATAATAATTTTCATATTGATCTTGCTCCCTCAAATACTTCAACGGATGATTAAGATTGCTAGAAGTCGACCTATGTAATAGCAAGTCCAACACAAACCATTGGATTTTTCGCATCAAATGGCGTTACTGTGTGGGTCTAGAATCATTGACTCATTGTGCTGAATCCCCCATTCATATTTATTTGAACAAAAATCCTTAAATTATTCACAGTCTCATTGTGCAACTATAGCATGATTTTGCTACAAAGTCAACAATGGACCAAGCATAAGACATCGAGTTGAGATTCTCGCCAAATGCCTTCGGTTGACTTGACTTTTGCCAGTTTGTTATATTTCAATTTTCTATTTTTACTTATTTAAATACATAGACACAAAAAATTGTACATCATCTCTTACATATTCTCTCCGTCGTAAAGAAACTTTTTTATCGGAAAACGACGACAATGAATTTTATGCATCATACCATTCAAGTAACTATATGTGATAGGGTGTATATTCCGATAAACGATCTTGTTTTCATATTGATGATATCTTGCGGCTTGATCAGTCGTTTTTATTAGCTTGGTTGTGTTTGTTTAAGTAGGATCGGTGACTAGGTGGTTCACAACCTAACTAGATTCAAACCTCATATTTTTTAACAGTAGGTCTTATGTGGACCTAGTTTACTGGGTACACCACAAAGAGTCACCCATCTTAGATATAAAGAGTCACCCCTTACATATAATGATTCACCTCTCGACAAAGAGTCATCCCTCTGGGCCAAAGAGTTATCCTTGGATAGAGGCATTCCTCTGAGACCAAAGAGTCACCTCTTACCACATAGAGTTATCCCTATAGGGCCATTGTATCTTGGGTGTACGTGGTAGACATGGTTTATATAAGATTTGGTAATTTTTTAATGATTAATAATGGAATTAGATGAAAGAGACAAAATGGAGTTCGTGGAATTCGTATCCTCGACGACTCTCTTTCTCTTCCAAAATAAAATAACATAGGGCATGTTCTAGGTCCTAAAATCATGGTGACACTGAATGAAGAGACAAACAGACGACTTAATTCTTGCAAGCTACGTAAGTCAACTCAATCCAATCTACATGTACACCACACCACCAATAAAATGAAATTATTTGAACAAGTACTAGGAAAGGTCGTTGCGATTTCCTTGCTGCTAGAATGTCTGACAGCAAATGCTATATACTTCCCCGAAACATTCATTTTGTGGTCGAACAATATTGTCGAGAACAGCTCTGGCTAGCAGCAATTCAAAGTTTTAGTACTAGGGTAAGTACCTGCCTCATTTTTTTCCTAGTATATATTTCTGTTTAGTTTCATTTATTTTCACATGGCAAGTTTAGTACATGAGATGATGAGAAGATAACATTTTAAATGGGTTTACATATTGTAAGTCTACATACATATGAAGAAATTAGCAAAAGAAATACCAATGTACAAGTTTGATGGGCTTAAGCTAATGACATTAGATTCAAGTAACAGATGTAATTTCACTTTGATTTATCTGTTCAGTGTTACTCTTGTTACTTTCCTTACAGATTCAGTTAGGGCTCATTTGATCAGGTGAATGTTTTAGTCATTTCAGCAGGGAAACACAAGGAGAGCTTACAATCTCCTAGTAAAATGTGGGAAAAATTCTGCCTGACAGGTATTTATATTTAACTTCGCAGCTTCGATCCAAATATAACTTCCACTTTCAGCTTGTGACTAATAACTGTGTACTGATAATCTGACATAATCACAATATCTCCACGAGATTTTGGCCTAATGGTTAAAAATTAGACCCTTTGTATTCATACATAATTGTAACCTAACATCGTGGCTATTAACCAAGCAGATGAATATGTAATATCAAAAATCAAATTTGAAATGATGTGATGCCCAAATTTTTCTGTATTTCTCTATGCCTATTTTGCAGCATTAATCTGGGCAGACGTAATCGCGTATTATGTACTATGGATGATGATGGTGTACTTGACCGATGTATGGAAACTTGACTTCACACATGCAGCTGCAATTATCAATATATGGAAGGGCTCAGCGAAAGCGTTGACTGTCGTCTTTGCTTATGTTGCTGAAGCGTTCCTCGGCAACTTGACCGTCCTACTGCTCACCAGCCTTTCCTATGCCATCGTAAGTGTTGTATCGTTGTCACTGGTATCGTCACTTTGAATTTTTGAGGTCTAAATTTGCAAAATTTGTGAAAACCACATCAAGCTACAATGTGAAATAACTTCACTTCTATGATGTTTCACAACAAGAAACAACAGAAAGTAGTGCTCGGAAAAAGTTATAGTTATTATTGACTTCCTAGGTGAACAATTTTTTCTTCTTGCATCAATTTCATCATTCTATTTGCCGCCAAACATCTGTTCCATGACTTTCGCACCATGTTCATGCATGACCTTATTTCATTTTTGGTGGGGAATGCATGATCTTAATTAATCATCTAACAAAACTTTTTAATCATAATGGTGTAGGGACTTGGGTTGCTATGGATGTCAACTCCTCCTGTCCTGGCCAAGTTAAATGAGAATTGCACAGCATACAAGCCTGAATGTATTGAGGACGAGCAAAAACGACTATTTTACGTCGGTCTAGCGCTCATAACTGTGGGAATGGCTGGCCACACCACCTCCCTTGTGCCTTTTATGGAAGAGCAATTTAACAACAACAACAACAACAACAACAACAACAACAACAACAACAATAATGAAGACAATAACAATAACATTGTAGGGATCAATAATGAAGTCCTAGGAAACATGGGCGATATGTTTGAAGAGGGAAGAGGGGAGGTTGACTTGACCCCTGCATGCTGTTGTTGCTGCTTCATGGGGGAAGAAGGCGGTTGGAGAGCAATAGTTGGGAGCTGCCTTGGTTTCATTGCCTTCTTAATTCCTATTGCTGGAATCCTAATTGTTGCCTTTGTTAAGCCATGGGCTACACGGTTTGGGGTTAGTGCCATATTCGTTGTCGCTTCATTACTTGCTTTCGCAAGCGGGGCTCGCTTGTACAACTATGTGCGGCCCAAAGGGAGCCCCCTCACCACTATCATTCGGGTCCTCTTTGCTGCATTATGCAAGATGTTCCATCAGCGACCAAATGATGTGAATGAACTTTATGAAGAGCGCCAGCTTGATCAAAATACCTTATTGCCACATACAAAGGGTCTCAGGTAATCAATTAATTAACGTACATCAACATTAACATTGACCTAGTGCATCTAAAGAGGCTCCAGCCAAAGTTCTAATAGAGAAGTTATTTCTTTCGACTTCGTAAACTAAGTACTTTGAATATATCATATGACATTTCCAATTACAGTTCATAACTACTGCTGCTCCATAGGTGCTTGGAGAAAGCAGCTATTATAGCACCAAACTTGGAGTTAGAGCAACAAAAGAAAAATCGATGGAGGCTATGTAGGGTGGCAGAAGTAGAAGAAAGCAAGATCTTCTTACGCATGATTCCCATGTGGTTGACATTTATACTATGTGGGGTCGTAAGTTCCGTTGGTGACACATACTTTGTCGAGCAAGCGGCGAATTTGAACCCCAAACTCGGGCGCATCAAGGTCGTCCCACTTGTACTCCTCCTAGGATTCTATGATGGTGCAAAGCAATATTGCTCAGCAGTCTTTGCTGGCATATACAACTGCTTTCGACCAAATCAGGGACGTCGTGTTCCTGCCATAGGAATTGGACTGGCGATGGTTTTTTCAGTATTATGTTGCATTGCAGCAGCAAAAGTGGAGACAAGAAGGCTAGGAGTGGTAAAGAGTCACAACTTGCTTGACAAGCCCGACGAAAGAATACCTATGAGCATATTTTGGCTTTTACCACAATTTGCATTACTCGGCGCCTTAGATGGAATACTCAAGATCAGCGTCTCTTCATTCTTTAAAGGCCAAGCACCTCCCTCTCTGCGTCAGAACTTGGAATTTTTCGCGACTGGTATTCTAGGGCTCGGGATCATGGGGAGTGCAGTTTCCGTGTACACTGTAGGCAAGATCAGCAAAAGAGTTAGCAACGCAAATTGGTTTCAGAGCACATTGAACAAGAGCCGCTTAGACAATTATTACTGGGTATTAGCTACATTAAGCGCCGTTAATCTTATCTTCTATATTGTTGTAGCAATCTTTTATCCTTACAGACAGTCTACAACAGAGGATCTGGAGGAAGTAGAGGGTATAGTCAATGGTGGAAACCAAGAAATGAATTTTGTGATCGAATAATGTATTACATAGCACGCAGGGAGTGTATGCAAGATCTGTTATGCAGTCATGACTCATGACTGAATGTATAAGCTCTCACTTTTGCATTGTGAACACTAAAATTTCTTGTACGAAAAAAGAAGTGTGCATGATCAATTTCGCCTCTTTTTTTTTACCAATTTTTTGTAACATGTCTACACTGCAAGTCTTGTATCCACAAGTCCACCACATGAAGCTGTATTACATCTGGATGAAGAAAACATATGAAGAAATTGATTGGGTGCTCCAATGACGAACCCTAATGAGTCACGGTCCTTTCTGCAATTTGGTCAAGTGTGACAACAAATCACAACCCTTACAACTGCAGCATCAACTGATTAGCAATTCCTATTAATTAATAATCTCTTAAGCATAATATGCTATGTCTAATATTTTTTGATCATTAATTAATCACGCCTACTTATATATTAGTTACCATGTAATAAGGAAATTTAGTGACCTTGTAACGTTGTTCTTTTCTTTGGTCACGTGTTGATGACGTCACCCAGTGCACCTAGTGTATGTTAGACGGAGTGCTCTCAAGACTCAAATTTGATGGCAGTCACTCCTTCACTTTTACATGGGTGATCTCGATATACCTGATTTATCCTATTGACCGAATCCACAATAGAATTTCTATTATATCCTTTGGCAACTCCTCTTAACTAGGGGTGACAAACAGATCGGGTCGTGTCAAGTTTGTGTTCGTGTTCATGTCAAAATAAAACAGGTTGAAAAACCCACCCAATCCTAAACTGACCTAATTATTAAATAGGTCGGGAATTCTTCACCAGAGCCAACTCAATTAATAAACAGGTCAACCTGAAATTTAACTAGATTAGATTCTGTAAATTACACCATACAAATAAGTTAGAGCCTTGTCAATCTAAGTGTTGTTCATATTTAGCAATAAGGGGGTAAATAATTAGTCAAAATCTAAGAACATTTATATACCCAAGGAGAAATATGCATTCTGTCAATAAGAAAAAAAAGTGACAAAT
>ONZA01001998.1:0-15353 GCA_900322205.1 Kewa caespitosa
AAGAAAACTAGAAAATGAGAAGAATATTTGGAAAAGAAAATTTGGAAAATGAATTCAGTACTGAACACACCCTAAAATTTTCAATCGTTTCTCGTTCTACACAACCATTAATCCAAGAACAAGAGAGGTGAAAGAAAAAGATACTCAATTAGGAAGAAAAAGAAAGCGAAAACCCTTTACCTACAAGCCTTACCTTGGAATCATAATAATTAAACTATTATGTAAATGTTTGCTCAATAGTTTGAACCCAAGAAATAGCAGACGTGTTGACAACAGATTAGGCAGTTTTAGGTCACCTCTCCCTCACCCTCCCCTCTCACAAAAGCCCCCCCTTTCATCATCTTCACTTTTTCACACCAAATTAATCTCCTTAATTATTTTACTAGTTTTCTAAGATAATCAAATAACCCAATCCTATATATACAATAATTCTCAACCAATCTTAGTCACATATAGTAGCAAATCACAAATCAAGACCCAAACCCCAAANGGAAACCAATCTCATCAATACCTTTCCTATTCCCCCCCATACGTTCCCCCCCTATACACAAAGTTTCATGTTCTAGCCATCACTATCTCTATAACTTCACTATATATATATATATACACACACATATACATACAGCAAAACTGGAGATCTTAAGGCTAGGAGGAACGAGGATGTCCCGAGTGGTAGACGATAATTCCTCATCCAACTCCTCACCTAGTACACTCTTACCCTTCTTCTCAGCATCCAATAGTTACCATAACACCTCAAACAATAACAACATCATGGACTTGGAGATGCAACAAGGCGGCGCGTCGATATCGCCTACCCTAGGGCAGCTTCTTAAGCGTGTCGGGGACGCTCGAAGGGAGGCGACCGGGGGGGATGAGACCCCGGTCCACCATCTCACCCTCGAGGGTGGAGCGTCCCCGCAACGCCCCTTGCCTTTTGTCCTACGGTTCTCAAACCTAACCTATTCAGTTACCGTACGCCGCAAGTTTCGTAACTCATCTGTCAAGACCCTCCTCAATGACATCTCTGGTGAGGCGCGTGATGGTGAGGTCATGGCCGTTCTTGGGGCCAGTGGGTCCGGGAAGTCCACCCTCATTGACGCGCTTGCGAATCGTATTGCTAAGGGGAGTCTTAAGGGGAAAGTCACCCTTAATGGAGAGCCCTTAGAGTCTAGGTTATTGAAGGTGATCTCGGCATACGTCATGCAGGATGATTTGTTGTTTCCTATGTTGACGGTTGAGGAGACGCTTATGTTTGCTGCTGAGTTTAGGCTTCCGAGGGCCTTGTCTCGGGCCAAGAAGCGGGCCCGAGTGACTCAGTTGATCGAGCAGCTCGGGTTGAGGAACGCTGCCAAGACGATCATTGGGGATGAGGGGCACCGTGGGGTGTCCGGTGGTGAGAGGAGGAGGGTCTCGATTGGGATCGATATCGTCCACGACCCGATTATCTTGTTCTTGGATGAGCCCACTTCGGGTCTGGACTCAACTAGCGCGTTCATGGTGGTCAAGGTGCTGCAAAGAATTGCCCAGAGTGGGAGTATCGTGATTATGTCGATTCATCAACCAAGCTATCGTATCATGGGATTGTTGGATCGACTTATATTTTTAAGCAGAGGGCAGACCGTTTTCAGCGGTCCGCCCTCTGAGTTACCTGGCTACTTTGAGGAGTTCGGGAGCTCGATACCCGAGAACGATAACAAGACTGAGTTCGCATTGGATTTGATCCGAGAGCTTGAGGGGTCCCCTGGGGGGACCAAAGCGCTGGTGGACTTCCAGAGGCAGTGGCAGTGCAAAAGGCGGGGGAGCGTACCGAGCATCGCGGGGGCCCCACAGGAGAGCCGGGGCGGGCTATCCCTCAAGGAGGCAATCAGTGCCAGCATCTCAAGGGGGAAGCTGGTGTCGGGCGCAACCAATTCCGACGCCAGCCCGTCCTCTATGGTGCCAACATTTGCCAATCCTATCTGGGTGGAAATCACCACCTTATCCAAAAGGTCAATACTTAACTCGCGCCGTACGCCTGAGCTGTTTGGCATCAGGCTAGGCTCGATTATGGTAACAGGATTCATCCTGGCGACCATGTTCTGGCAGCTCGACAACTCCCCTAAGGGAGTCCAGGAGCGCCTCGGTTTCTTTGCGTTCGCAATGTCTACCACCTTCTATACTTGCGCGGATGCACTTCCAGTCTTCCTTCATGAGAGGTACATCTTCCTTAGAGAAACCGCCTACAATGCATACCGTCGATCCTCCTACGTGCTTTCGCATGCACTTACATCCCTCCCTGCCTTGATCTTCCTCTCCCTTGTCTTTGCCGCGATCACTTTCTTCGCTGTTGGGCTAGACGGAGGAGTGTCAGGGTTCTTCTTCTATTTCGGAATCATCTTTGCCTCGTTCTGGGCCGGGAACTCATTCGTATCGTTCCTCTCAGGGGTTGTCCCTCATGTCATGATCGGCTATGTCGTTGTTGTTGCGATCCTTGCCTACTTCCTTCTATTCTCGGGTTTCTTCATCAACCGTGATCGAATCCCGAACTATTGGATTTGGTTCCACTACATTTCCCTAGTGAAGTACCCCTACGAAGGCGTCCTACAGAACGAGTTCCAGGACCCCACGAAGTGCTTCGTTCGTGGGGTCCAAATCTTCGACAACACCCCCCTGGGTGCACTCCCCTCCTCCATGAAGGTGAGGTTGCTTCAGTCCCTAAGCGGATCGCTCGGGATGTCTATAACACCCTCAACTTGCCTCACAACCGGAGCCGATTTACTTCAGCAGCAAGGGGTGACTGACCTAAGCAAGTGGAATTGCTTGTGGATCACTGTGGCTTGGGGATTCTTCTTTAGGATCCTCTTTTACTTTGCATTGTTACTAGGGAGCAAAAATAAGAGGAGTTAAAAACTATTGAGGGAGGTAAACATAAATCATGTTGTAATTTTTCTGTTAATTACTTATTACTTGTTCAATTAATTACTGGCCAGGGGGGAAGGGGGGGTTTGGTTAATCCTTTTTCCTTTTGTGTGTTTCATAATCTTGAATTTTTTCAATTTTTAGTTTGGGGTGTCTACAATTTAATTTCTGGGTGGCAGTTGGAAGGTAATGTGGAGTTTGGTGTAAAATTGTTACATAATCAGCTCATCATAAGAGATAAATCAACTCAATTTGATTTTATCAGTTCAACTATATCTCTTAAATTACAATGTTTGACAAGTACACATCATACCATTATTTCTTTCCTAATCGCTTGGAAATTAAATAGGGCTCATAAAGTTCACCTACTAACTGTATCTTTTCATCTTCCTGGTCGTTCCTTGCTGTTTGTTTGGATATAACTTCATGCAGACATTATTGCTCCCTTTGTGAATTACTTCTATATGCTAAAAACTTGAGGTCATGTCATGTGATCATCATAACATGTAGTATTAATCACGTGCAGGAAGGCGTGTACTACGCTATTAAGAATGAAGGTACAGTATAGGACATGATCAATAATTCAACAATAATAATTCAATGGTTCCACCATTTACAAAAGTGGTGATTTTTCTAGACTTGAGATCACATCAATGACAATTAATTGTAGACAAAGAAGTAAGATAAGCGAACGAACTTTGGGGGGAAGGGGAGAAAATAGAAAAGAGCTCATGGGCTCATGACACCATGTATTGAAGTGTCAAAGAGTATCAAGTCATGGGACCTAAAGTTAGAGTTTGTTGTGACTTTTCTTCATTTATATGACAAGTTTATTAGTAGCCGGTAGGAAGTAGTTGGCCAAGTATTAGCCCACATTGTTGGGTTTGTAGGTGAAAAATCTTTTGACCTGTGATGAAGAATTAAGGCTCCGTTTGACCGGACTTCTAGCAACTTTAATTTTTTCTTTTCAAATTTTTCAGAAAACTCTCTCTCCTTCTCCCTCCTCCACCTTCATCTCCTCCACTCCAGTCTCTAATCCCATAAAAGGGGGTCGAAAGGAGAAGTTAATTTTTTAAACTTCTATCTTTGCCTCTCATTCCAACGTCTATGAGGTTAGAAGTGGGGGAGATGAAGGAAGATGATGGAAAATAATGAATGAATTAGTAAAGGATGTGAGAAAAGAAGTAGAAATTAATAAAAGTTAGGCCAAACGGAGCCTAAGAAATGAATTCATAGAAAAGGTCACGTCACGTTTGAAGAAATATAATGGAGGTTTCTTCACTTTTACTCTGTTTTTATTAATTCATTTTCGATAGACGATGCAATAATGTCCTATTTCTAGTTTGATGTTTCTTGTTTCCATCACCGTAGATCGAGTTCAATTCTAAGTCATCGTATAGTAGCAATTATTGCAAGCCTTCTCCTTGCTGTATAAGAACGTTATTTGGGTGATCTCCATCAAAGTTGACTTCTCTTAAGGGAACTTTACATAACACGTTTGCTTACCGACATAAATTTATAAGAGAAATCTTTATACGTAGATTTAGAATCTCAAATTCCATTTATCCGTTTGTAAAGAAACTGCTTCTTGGTAGTGTTGAGGTCAATCCATACCTTATGCTCACACGTCTGTAATGTTGAGAGCGAGCGACAATACGGATACAAATTCAAGACATTTCATTTAGGATCCTTGATATGTTAGGCCCTATTTTTTGGACTTATTTTCACTTCAGTCTATTTCAGTTCAGTTCAACCCCAAACTGAAATATTAAATAGTTATCAGCTCCGAAATATAATTAAGATAATTCATATACCATTAGAAAGCTCTTGACATGTACTTTCATTTAAGTCCAAATCCGGGAGGTTCCGTTAATTTTAAGTCAAATATCAATTAGAAAAAAGTCAAATCAGTTCATTTCAGTTCAGTTCAGTCCAAAAGAACATGACCTTAGTATCATGCCACGATGTAAAGGAACCGACGCTCTAGAAGGTTTAGAGATGTGAAAGTAGACTCATTAATGATTTTATCATTTAATACACCTAACTGTGAATAGTTAGTGTCCAATATTTTCTTCCACATAAATTGATAAATTGATTGAAGAAAGCTATGAAATTCAATGGATTTAAGTCCACTAAAACTAAGGTTATGAGGAGATAATACAAGTTTCAAATTAAATTTGTCGGTATCCGCAAAATGTGTTTCTTCTCAAGCACCTAAAAAGACCGATATCATATGTAGCAAGTTAAGATTTGTAATTTTCTTTTTATAATGGCTCAATTTATGCATGATAGAGGTGGAAAAAAAAAAAACAAAGGCCTTACAAGAATAGAATAACAAATTGGTAATTTCATGATTGAGGCATGAAAAATCGAACGTCAACATTGAAGTATAAGGTGCAAACACGTATGACGTACCCCAAGCAGTCTCGCTTTCTTGTTTTGTGAGAGTTACTACTTTGGTCAGTGGTTTCGGTAGGAACATTATTAAGGAATGCATGAACCTGGGGCAAGCTGCATAGTATGGCAAGATATACAACCCTCAAAAAACGAATTAATGACCCGTATTATTAGTAGCACCTCCTCCTCATGAGCTGTCTACAAATGGACTTATGGACGCTGATGTTCCCTCTGTCTCGTTGGTGGTGCTGATCAATTCCACAAGTCTCTCTTCTACTCCATAAGTTTAAATCATTAATTTCATAAAGTCTCGTTAAAAGATCGAGTTCAAATCTCGTCTACATCAACCAAATATCGGACTCGTACTTATTTTCACTATTGGTGATAAACGAAAATCTAGCGAAATTTGTCTTGATAATAAAGTAATTGATTCTCGAAAACATGATGAGCACACGTTGCATGCGATCAATATTACACGAAAGCTCTTAGGGACACAAAATTGGATGAAGAGAAGCCTTACGAAACCAATGGTGAGACCAACACAATCCGCACATGGACAGTCTTCAGTTGGACCTTCGTGTAAAAGAAGCACTCTAACTGATCATAGAAACAGCAAGATAGCGTCATACATTCATGACAGATGAATGAAGTCTAAATTAAGCAAGTTCTTCGGTAGTGTCTCAGAATGAGCCATTTAGTTGCCCCTCGAGAGTTGTTATACTGTAACAAACTTCTCAGAATACATGACTTTGTTTTTCATTTTATCATACTCTAAAGAGACATTCCTCTAGAGAAGATATAAATTGAATCTGAATAAATCTTTCGTTAGGTAAGAGGTGGTCGGTGCTTTTCAAATTCGGATCCCCAAAAATTCGAATGAGATGATTGTCATCTCGTCTTCCTCTTATATTTCACGTCTATGTTCGTATACTCTGAGCATTCGATAGTGGATAGTATCTTAACAAACAATAATGTAATGATTTATCTCTCTCTCTCTCAAAACCTACCCCATCTTTTGAGTATTAAGAAATTAAGTAGAATCATAAAACATATAGAATGCAGATAAATTAGATTTGAGCAAGAATGGAAACCATAAAAGTTTGCAACTTGCAAGAGCTTGAGTTAAAATCATCTAGGTAACCCATGCATATATTATTTTTATTTCTGAGTTCTATAGTTTTCTTTGCAATGTAAAGAAGAACAGATTGGATCACTAAATAGAGACCATAAACATTTATACTATTAAGATCAAATGGCGTGGTTGGCCATAACATAAAATAAAATTAAGATCGAATATCACCCTTTTTGCAAATTAGTCATTACTATAAAATTCGTCGAATTAAAAAATTTATATAAAACGAGTTTACGGTGTAACAAATTATTTTTGTAAATAAGAGGGTTTACACGGGTCGTACCCTAAAATCATGTTATGCAAGACATTTTGTTTGCAGATTATTGTTGTTTCGAGTAGAGTTTCACCATCTCAGTCAGAGATCTCATCACGTGATTTGGTTGCAAGCATACACTTCTAATCATAATCATCTTCCAAAACCCAATTCATTTAAGTTCATTTGTAACGCGCAGGAACTCATGCACACCAACTGTTCGATAAAATTCCTCGAAGACCAAAGCAGATAAATTACCCCCTTGTTGTAGGAGATGAGAAAGCAATATAGCAGCAAAGGAGGAAAGGGGGATGGGGTTGATGCAATCTTATATGGGCTTCACACATCTCTCTCTCTTAGACAACAAGCCAGTGGGAGAATACGATTGCGCAATGAGAAATCAGTATCGAAACTCGAACACCTGAAGAAGTTGGCTATGTGGGCTACTAAGGAAGCCTTTATTTCCTCTTTGGGTGCTTTGTATGGCCGTCGCTTTGCGGAGTTTGGAGAGGCTTTGGGGATGCCCACGGACCATTCTCTATTTCCTTGCAGGAGGTTTGTTTTTGTTATCGTCTCTTGTCCGATTGATCTGAAACTGGAGCGTTTGACTGCTTGTTACATTTGTATGGAAAGTTTTAGTTTCGATGAATGTAGCTACAATGAGTATGTTCTTTGGGTTCGAAACCTTCTTGTTTTCGCCTCTCAAAATCTGAATTTTCATGTCTGAAGAGTGAAGAGTCAAGTTTCGCTGTTTTTTCGCCCCTGGCCCATTTCATATGACTTAAAACACACATTATGTATATGTGAAGTGAAGTTCGCTAACATATCTGGATTGCGTTTATCCTGAATGTAGTATTCTCGATCGAGTTTCCACTTCTTGTTTTGACTAATGGGTTTTGGTGCTGAATTTGCAGGTGCGAGACGATTCTTCAGCCGGGTTTCAACTGCAGTGTTCGAATCAAGAAGGTACAGGCCATAAGGCAAGAAAATAAGGTGGTTTAAAAGTGCTGTTTTTGTTTGCATAGAAACACAAAACAAGGGTCCCCTAAAGGATTTAGAAGAGAAATGGGTCCTTCAAAGGCCATATCTTCTACTGCATATTCTAAAATACGGAATACTGGAAGCACAGAGAAAATGAATGCAAAGAAAGCTGTATATACTGAGGCAAATGAGAGATATTCAGCTGCAACATCAAGCAGTGTAATCAGCTCTCTAGAAGAAAGTCCATCAGCAACCTCTGCAAATACTGGTGCGAAATTACTTGACAGTAAGAGGAGGAATAGGAAGAAAACAGGTCAGAAGCGATCAACTGAGTATTTGCTGATGGCTGTGGCTCCAATAGAAGCAGAAAAGGCCTGTAGCTCCTAAAGGAAAAAAAGAAAGTGAGACTACTCTTAAAGAGATTGTCGCGAGCTAGGAGGTTGAGAGGAGTCAGAGCCTCAGAGGTTTTGAGAACATTTTAATTCCATTCTTCCTGTAGGGAATCGGTTGCTTCGCTAGATGATGATCTAATAGTTGTCTTTTCCTTCAAGAGTGTTATTTTCAAGGGATTGGCTAATGTTCCGACTGTTAATAGGTCATTTTAGATGAAGTTACCTTCTGAAGTTAATTATAAAAGTGAACATTTTACACAGAGCAGCAGAGAACCAAAGCAAAGAATCAGGTTACCGGGATTCTGCTCCACAAAGAGATTTCTACAACTCCAGGTTCAACGGACAACGGACGCTAGGTGTTTGTTTTTTGTTTTCAGGTGTCGTTATTCATTAGGAGTTGTTAATTTGCCGTTGATCTTTCAACTTCGTTGCATGCTCGACATGTTTTCAACAAAATGGGGTAAGAGATTTGATCTTGTGAACAATAGAGACAGTACAATTCAATGTCAGTCACTGCGTACAAGCAAAAATGAATCACTGTTGTAGCCCTGTTACTATCATTGGAAAAGTTGATTAGTGCATAAAGAGCTCAAACAGTTTGTGAAACATCATCGAAATAGGCTACTAATTTTATTGAAGATTTGACATACCATAGACTCCGAGTACAGAGTAACATGAATGAAGCTGCCCCGAAAAGTTGATGCCAGAAAGCATAGATCCCTCGAACTAATAGTTGCACGTTCAGGAAACTAAAGTGATATTAGCTAACAAAGTAAAAGATTCGCAACATTTTTAGGCTCCCAAACAATGCATGAATCGCTTCGATCAGGGCCAAAGAGGTGAACTTAACCCTCCTCGATGCAGAAAGAAGAAAACTCAAAATACAGCAATTTGTCCAGCTGATGGAAGAGTACAAAAGAGGGTACAACACAAACAATCAAAATTCTCACATCTGGTCTTCAGAAAAGTTTGTAGCAAGGTCCCAGTAGTGACCAACTCCGGCATCAAAGAAGACTTTCCGCACTGCAGCCTCAGTTGAACAATGATAGACATGAAACCTGTTGAAGTTTGGTTTAGCCACACTCCCCTGCCAGACCAAAGCACACTTGTTAGGCGGCTTCTCCGCGTCTTCATCATCTTCCTCATCATCCTCGGTTTCTAGCTTGGCAGCCCAATTTATGCGCCGAAGCATCAATTTCCCGTACCTCTTAATGGATTTGCTTCCACCCTCAACAACCACAACACTGAAACCCTCAGAAATCACAGCGCATCCCGTCAACCGGTTCTCCTGGGCATTAATGTCAACCTTGAAACGGTTTTGTGGGTGAGAGAGGTCATTCACCTTGTAGACAGAAACAATGGTCTCCAAAGCTACGTTGGGGTCATCGAAGAGCTTCCTCTCTTTCTTCTCCCGGCGTTCTGCCGGGGTTAGCTTGCGGGCTATGTTCCGGTCCACATGGGCCTGCTCGCGCTCTGCTGCGGCAGCCCGGATTTCCATCTCCATTTTAGTGGGGTCTTGGGTTGCTTCTGAGCCAAGTACTCTCATGAGGTTGCTCATCTTGACTTTGGGTTTGGGGGGTTCAATCATACCTTGCCTAATCATCTCCTGCCTTTCCTTCTCTTTGGCCAGGCGACGCTGTGTGCGAAGCTTCTTCTGCTCCTTTTTCGTGAGCTTCAGTGGCTGAGGTGGCGGTGGGGCTGGCTCCGCTGGAGGCTCGATTGGACGGGGATGCTCCACATAGATTGTGAGCTTCTCCATCTTCAGTTTGTCTTCGATAACACTATCATCACCAATGTCGCCATAGTTGCCAAAACGGAGAAGAGGCACATCCCTGACAAGTACAGAAAGCGGGATTAGCCGGAGTCTGCATCACAAAGAATTTGCAGAGAACAGATGTCCAGGAAAGAAAGTATGCAACAAGCCAAGGCAAAACTGATGATTCGATTTACAATTCTTCTGTAATGGTAACACATGCACACAAAAATATAATAAAATATCTACATCAATCAAATGCAAGATAGCCAAACAATGCCCACACCCACACCAAATTAAGGGTTCACAACCAAAATGCATTGACTACTTATGAAACTCGTTTGACAGCTGGAAAGTTAGGAGTCCATTTGTAGAACAATCACTGTAAACAGGGAGATAACTATATACTAGAAAATTGATAAGGCTTACCCCCGTCAAAAACCTACAAGCTTCATCTTTGTGCAAAACAACTATTCAAAACCCTACCATACACCTATGCAAATGCATTATGTAATGGTTCAACTGTTCAAATAATTAGAAGTTGGAACTGATCCATACAATTCCACTGCACCGGAAGTTTTTAAACCCGTTGGTCACACCACTATTCATTAAAATTGTTTTCTAAACTGTTCTGAAAGATCATTCAAGAACTTCTTGACAAATTTTCACTAGTTCGCGGTAAGGCTGTGTACATCTTGACCTCCCAAATATGGCCAAGTTGATTACAATATAAGTTGTGGCATCACTATTCATCCGGACATAGGGCAATAGCTTGCGAAGAATTAAAAAATAAATTTAAAACAGACACACACACACACACACACACACACACACACACACACACAAGTAGCACATCATCCCAGCAAACTGCAAATGTTTACAGGCTCCATGACCTAATAGAGAGACCAGGGAGAAGAATCAAACAAATCACTAGTCATCAATCCATTCACTCAACATCTTGGACAATTTAGAAACTTCAGATTGAGCATCCAAACAGATTTCCTTCATGTAATAGTAACACATATTGCCATTGTGCTGTTCAAAGACGGAACTCGAAAAATATCCTTCAGATCGACCCCCCTTACCCTGCCCTCAGGGGCTGGGAGATTGAGGTAATATTAATGTTAATGTTAAGGTTAACAAAATAACTCGAGTGTCAGAAACAAGAAAAAGTTTAACACAGAATTCAGACAGATGAAAAATATATCAATGCAGGGGATGGAAAACCCCCTATACTACATCTCACTTATCTCTTGTGAGCTTACAAGCCCCTCAAATATATTTTAAGTCTCACACAACCCTTCCCTAAAACCACTAGAAGAGCATGCTTAAGTTCCATAAGGGATACCTATAAAATCTGCAAAGACTGAACGAATAGGAAAATGAGACCTATATATAATGTAGTGGGCTACTCCATCCATTGCCAATTGGTTAGAAAATTGAACCTAACTGGACATAAGTGCAGTTTGCTTCTCCTTCTTGTGTGAGGCTTTGTGTAAAGGCCATAGAAGATTTGACATGGTATCACAGCAGGAAGATCTCAACTCCAGTTATTTCAGTCCTCTAGTCCTGTTGGGGGTTCATATTCAAGCATTTGGAGAACGCATTCAAGTGTGCATGGATCAAGTGGTCCAGCAATTGTAAGCCCATCCCAAGAAGAGCCAAGGCATATTTTGACCTCAATAACAAGTCACAGTCCTCAGCATTAAACATTTTTTCAGCTGAAGACTCTTCTTACATTTTCTGAACAGGTTCCAAGTTTTCCTCAAAAACTGTCCTCAAAGGTGAGTAGTTCCAAATTTTTAAAGCTATTTCACACCCAACCAAGGTCCAGCATTACAAAATTTCAGGCGCAGGGGTTGGAGAAGAAGGGAGTTCTAAGAAGACAACACCAAGGAAGAAAATTAAAAAGATTGGAACAATCTGCAAAGATAACTCAAAAGTTATCCACGCATGTACATCCCTGCAGCTTGGCACCTCCTACCATTACATGATGGACATCACTTCTCAAAGACTAAATATACAGACTGGTGCAACACAGAGAAACAAAAAAAAAGAACAACATGGAACAGAAACAAGAAGTTCCACCAACTAAGAAGCACTCTGTCAAGCAAAGATTTAGCATACTAAGCCTTTTGTGCCCCTATTCAGCATACAGTACAAAATAACTATATTGACTTACCACCATTCAACTTCAGGAATTGGATCCTTTGGTTTCTCCTTGGTGAACACTCTCTCTGAGACTTCAATCAAATTAGGATTTATGTTGGGCTCAGCCTTTGCCTTCGCAAGCTGTGCCTGCTTGGCCTTCAGCTCCTTTGCCTGGGCTTCTCCAAATTGATTCTGCTCGCCAAAATGGGAAACATCAGCTGATCAGAGTCATATACTCTGAAGCAAGAAAAAGTAACATGGATAATGCATACATAGCATACATAGAGGGTAAATACCTTTAGTTTGATAATTTCTGCATCTTTAGCCCATTTACCTTCCTCAACAAACTGGAAGCTCATTCTCTTGGGCCTAAGAATCTTGTTTTTGTTGATACCCATCCTCGGATCAAAATGAGGATTCTGTTCAGGGTCAACTTCCAACTCTGGTTTGTGTATTTGAAATGCATCTTTCTTCTGTTTATTGATGTTCACCTGATAAATTCGAAGTCAAAATTGACATTAGGGAAAGAGACAAAATTGTACAAACACTCTGAATGATAAGGAGCAAGGAGCACACAAACCTTAAGGGTGCTGAGATTGCTTGGTTTTGATATATTCACAATATTTCCATGCTCATCAATTTCCCTACCGAGAGGATCCAAACGAAGAACCGGGGCCTTTGCAGGCTTCTGTACTGCTGAAACTTCAGAAGGTATCTGACCTGGGAATAAGTTCATCAAGGGATCAAACTCTGGATCCTGTCGGAAACCCATCTTGGCGGCAACCTCCCGCGCTTTCTTCACGACTTCAAATTTAGCAGGATCCATGATTCCAACTGGATTCCCAGAAGCAGACACAACGGCAGGAAAGGTCGACGGAATAGCTGTGGGCGCAGCAGTAGTCACACTGGTAGCTGCAGATGGGGCTGAAAGAATGCCAGTAGAGGCTCTGATTCCTACTCTTGAGCCTACAGGTGGATTGGCAATAGAGTTTGAGCTAGCGCCCTTGTTCAGCTGAAACATTCAAAACATGAACCGCAAATGACAAATCATTACAACAGACAACAGCAAGAGGAAAAATAAAAAATAAATAAATAAAAGGTGCATGATTACAACTAAAGATAACAGCAAATGTTAGAAGAGCATAAAGGAAGCTAAACGGATCCAAAATAAAAAGAAAATACATTGGACATAGCATTGAGCTCCAAATCTCCAGAACTTACCGCATTAATTTTCTTCAGCTTTTCATCAAGTTCCTTCTTTTTTTGTAAAGTTAGCTTAGCTTTTGCTAGAACATCAAGACGTAGAGTTCCACTCTTTCCAGCAGTTGAAGCTGTCCCATCTGTACTAGATTTGCCAGTAACCTCATGAGATCCGGTAATATTAACTCCCTTATTTTCATTGGTGGTAGAAATTGAAGATACCTTGGTGGCAGGATGATTATTAGCAGGGAGATTTTCTGACGTAGATCTTGATGGCACATTGAGTGATTCCACATCCCTACCCTGAGACAAGTAACAAAAAGAACAACATCAGAACAGAAACACTACATCTGCTTTATATTAGGACACATATTTGAAAGCAGTGTGAAATGAAAAAGGGTAAATCTAACACCTCAAATTCAAATGATATATTGATCATTAAGTTACATAAGGATTGAAACAATGTTGATACATATGTATAAAAGAGGCTTGTTCAGCTAGCACAAACTTAGTTTCTAAAATATGGCCATTACATATTATAGTATCCACGTTCAAACAAACGGAGCAAGACATAACAAAACCAACTAACTATCTAGGCTCTTTAACTGTCATCATGTTAACCTAGACAAAAGTGTAAGCAAGGAGCAAATAATTGCCCTGCATTAACTAGCGAGTTCATAAGCAATATCCATCTATCCTCCAGACGAGGATAAGCCAACTAGTGTTCACCTAGGTCACTTCTTTAACATAACCTTTCACAACTCATAATCATGATACACAGTGAAACTACATAATCACCAGTATGTGAAACTCAATCATCATATTTCAGACACAATTGAACGAAAGCGAAATTGCTTCCCCAAGATATACCAACGGCGCTAGATTTCCACAGCTTAGACAATCAAAGTAAGTGCAATAGTTAAGCGAACTACAACGAATTAAAAGAACTAAAGAGCGATAAGCTAACTAGGCTAGGCTTCCAAAACACGCATCCTCTAATCATCGAATCCTTCCAGATTATACCGAGTCATCAACTAATCAATACTGCACTTTGTCCCTAAACGAAACGAATTTCCACAGTCATCGGCCTAAATACTTTCACATTCACACTCACAGTCATGACACATAAACTACACAGCAAATCAATCGCAAAGCACAACAAATTGCACATCATCATCATCAATAATCAAACCGGCATTCAACAAAACCAATTACGAAAACAAATCATACTCACATTGGCAAAGGAATCACTCAATCCAATAGGCTCAGTTTTAACCTCATCCTTAACCTCCTTATCCCCGAACCTCCTCCTCTCCCTTCTCCGTCCGTTATCGACACCGTCACGGTCTCCTCCTTCCTTCCTCACATCCTCCTTCTCCCTCTCCACCTCTCCATCGGCTCGGTCCTCAAACCGCCGCCTCTCTCTCCTCTCCTCCTTATCGACTCCTCCGTCATCGAACCTCCTCCTCTCTCTCTTACCATCGGAAACCCTAACTCTCTTCTCACCTTCTCCTCGATCCTCGCTCTCTTCTCTCTCCTTCCTCTTGTGAGAATGAGACACGTCATCATCCCTAACCCTATCCTTCTCTCGCCTGGAATCGCGATCGTCATCGAATGACTTCTCTCGGTCTCGCCTGGAATCGCGATCGTGAGAGCGAGCTCTAGAGGAACGATGCCGATCGTTATCTTCTTCGACCCGATCTTGTTCTTCTTCACCGTCGTCGTAGCGATGGCGGTGCTTCTCGTCTTTCGAGGATCGGTGGTGGTGGTGGTGGCGGTGCTTGGATTCTCGGTCGTCTCTCGAGGACCTTCGACTGGTTTTCTCCTTATCCATACCTCTTGCACACACAGACCTGAATCTTTCAGGGTTTAGGGTTCGCGGTTGAGACTTTGATGGGAAAGGAGTGAAGGATTCGGGGAAAAAGGTGAATGAATGATGGTTAAATTGGTAACCAACCAGAGATATATCGTGTTTATTGCGTATTTGGGTGTGTCCTTTTTGTTCAGTTCAGACTGGGTTTGATTGTGTTTGGGCCGTTTCCCCGTTTGGGCGTCCTCATGGATCCATTGCGTCATCCCCACCGGCTTTAATGTCTTGCGTATCCAAACTTTGAGTACAGTACACCAAAATGCAGATTCTCTTAGGGCTCGTTTGGTAGCAAGGAATGTAATGTAATCAAATATAACTAAAAATGA
>ONZA01001999.1:0-18775 GCA_900322205.1 Kewa caespitosa
ATAATAATAATAATAATAATAATAATAATAATAATAATAATAATAATAATAATAATAATAATAATAATAATAATAACGACAAGAAAAACAATGATGCAAAAATTAATGATATCAATGCTGTCAATGAAAGTATGCCTCAACAAAGAGAACGACGAGCCTATATCGCTCTAGGTATGAATGTCACACAAACATTCAAAAGATTGCAAAAGAAGAACTCTTTGCAGCCTATAGGGCCTACCCTTGATAGGTTAGAAGATAAAAGTTCTAAATACCATCGCGGAAAAGGTCATGAAACCTATAGATGTTGGACATTGAGGAACACTATTCAGGACCTCATAGACAATGGCACTCTACCATTGCCTAGGCCGCTCGCGCTCTTGATAATAGCAAAAACCCTCTCGGTTCACATTACTAGTCAATACTTGTGATATTGACTGAAGATCTAGGATTTGACCCTACCCTACTCATCAAAATCATACCTCCACTTGACAACAAAAATATCAACGGGATTTGGGATAATGACGAAGACAATCAGTGGTATTCATCACTACAATGTGAAGAAATCTGCAATGATACTTAGTTGTCGGGACATGAGGTATGGGAGAATGAGGTTAACCACCTCACTAGGACTGGTAGGCACTACGAGCAGAAAGATGGTCCATATCAGACCAATCAAAACCAGGTTGATAAAGAAAAACATATAGTGATAGAACCATCTAAGAATCCCATATTAAACCCATTGAAAAGATAAAGGCAAACATCACCATATAATCCCTAGCTTCCTCTGAGGAGCATCGGCAAGCACTCCTTGCTGCTCTCAACAAACTCAACATCTCTCCCAAAATGTCTCCTGCAGAGTTAGTGACTTTACTTACTGAAGAGAGGTCACCAACCACAATTACTTTCTCAGACGAAGACCTCCACCCAGAAAGACTAAACCATAACAAGGCACTCTACCTTATAGTTACTTGCAATCAACATAATGTCCCAATGACCCTCATCGATAATGGGTCCACCGAAAATGTATGCCCCCTACAAAACGCTTACAACTCCAATATGAACTAGTCCAATCATCGTAAAGCGTTCGAGCCTATAATAATTCAAGAAGAAATGTGTTGACCACTCTTAACACAAACATAACGGCCGGTGCTATAGAGAAAAGAGTCACCTTTACACTCATTGACAAACCCTCGACCCTCAACTTGCTACTAGGGCTCTCATGGCTTCATAGCATTATCGTCGTCCCATCAACCTTACATCAAAAGGTTAAGATGGTAATTGAAGGAAAAGTCCTCGTAATAGGGGCCGACCAAATGAAAGTCACCTCGTCTAAATCCCCAATATTAAAACTTGACCACAACGAAGACGACGAGGACTTTTGTGGTTTCAATCATGAGATTAACCCAATAGAGGAAACAATCCCCTCTAAACCTTACTCCAAGTCGGCTCGGAATTTCAACAAAATTAGACCACAATACTTTAAGGAAGGAATTCCAGTGCTAAGAAAAGCCGGGCTCCTACTCGGAACCCGCATAGAAGATTTCACCCAGGATGGTTAGGACCTTTCATCATCAAAAAGATTTTTTCAAATGGTGCAGTCTAACTCATGGATCTTAATGGTCTTGTCGCACAATTAACGAACTTAGGCCAGTAACAAAAATTTCATGCATAAGTCCCTAAAGCAACAACGCCCATATGTCATCCATGATGATGTTAGGTAAAAGAAAAATAATTAATTAAATCATATGAAAAAATCATAATCTTGAACCATGATTGGCCTGATTCCCAAACAGATACGTAGGTAACCCCACAAGGGCCCGACCTATTCAAAAGAAAAATCATCATCAATACGCACAAAAAAAAATCACTTTACTTGAACTATGATCAGCCTGATTCCCAAATGGATGCACAGGTAACCTTGCAAAACGCCCGGTTTAATCAAAATAAACAATTTAAAAAATAGGAAAAAAGAAAGAGAGTCGAGTTGAAAGAGAGATGGCAGAATATTCTATGGGCTGCACTATACCCATAAGGCAATGTCCAAATTCAAGGTGATTTTTTTTTTGGCAAAGTACACTATGGGTTGTAGTATGCCCATATCGTGGAGTTTACCATCCACAAAGAAGTTTGGCATAATGTACTATGCTCTAAACTATGCCCATAGTAAACTATAGAACAATTTGGAGGTTTGGCAGAATGTATTTTGTTTTATAATATGCCCATAGAACACTATAGGGAAATTTTACAAAGTTTGACCGAATGTACTATGCTCTACGCAATGCCATATCATGATATCTACTCTTTCTTCTTCAATTAAAAAAAAAAATCGATAGGGCACTCAGCGAAAATAACAACCCGCCAGCTGCCATTCGCTACAACTCTCGCTTATTTGATCAACTAGGATTAATTCGAGAATTTTACTTCATTTTCTCATATCTCTCTCATTTTCCACCTTTGTAAAAATATTTTTAAATTACTTTACTGTAAATGTTTTATTTTATTTTGAATTTTTGCAAATAAATGGATTTTTGAAAATATCTTTTTATTATTGTGAAAATACAACAAAAAGTTTTTTTTTCTACAATAAAGGACCCTCGTGGAACTACCACGTACAAGACAAGGTACATTCTCTTGTCTGAATGTTTCTGATAGAAAGAGAAATCAAGAGTTCTTGTCTTAGACCTATACATGGACGAGGCGGGGGCCTTTTTTTCGTGTGAGGATCCTTGAGGTGAGGAAGAGTGTGAAGGCCTTTCATATGCCAAAAGGATATCATCATTCATTCATTTTTATTTTTATTTTTGTAGAGAATGTAACAAACTTTGAGGACACCAAAATATCATGCCTCGATTATACCAACTAGTTGTCGAGTCACCTTCTCACTCAAGATTGAAGCATGACCAAATTATCCATTCGAACAAGACTTTCTCTTTGTCATGCACGGAGAGCTCGCTAGGTTGAAAATTTGCAAGAGCGTTGTAGGCCAAAGTACGAGTGTACAAATACGAAATCCCGCTAGATCGATCATCTAAGAGAATGTATCTAGGCAAAAGCTAGGGCAATTCAAGACTTTCTCAAACTACGATTGGCCTAATTCTCATTTTGATACATAGTAAACCTCTTAAACTAGAGGTTTGACTGAAAACATTTAAAAAAGAAATAATAGAGCCTTCTCAAAAGGGCCATTGACGCACTCCAACGAAGTCCATTCAACTTCTATTTCTACAAAGCATCCCTAATGATTCATAAATCCAAGAGACTTGGACTTGACATTTGCACCCTTTTTATCAACCATACTCGCTACTCATCTTATGAAATCATCAAACATTACCTACTCACCTACACCACAAGCTCAAGCCTCATCACTTACTATGTCCCATGAGCCCAATGCTCATCTACTACCATACACCTTGAACCTCACCAAATACCTCCACGATAAATACGAGTTTCATCTAATCAGCACCTTGGACAAGCCGAGTCCATTCAAGCCTTAAGTGTTAGGATAACTATACTCTAGGCTCTTTTCATTTGAAACAGTTTCATCACTACTTGATAGTCTCGCAAGCGCACAAGATTAACGTTGTACTAAAATATCATATTCACATGGACTAGTGTCAAAGTTGTCAGTTCACGAACTAAATTATCTAAGCAAATCGTTCGTTGAATGGTTGATTATCTAAATTAATTAAAATAAAAATAAACTTAACTACTATAGAATATCAAGGATTAAAGACATATGGGTTCAAAGTTCACCACAACAGCGCTTATTGACACAATTGGATCAGATTACTGTTGCGAATACATACTCACGAAGACTAGTTATCTTGAGTTAAGTATTATCTCCTCTAAAAGCATAACAATCTATCTGAATTGACCAATCCCCTATTCTCATGGTTATTGTAATTAACTTAAACCCATTAAGATATGTGATAATTATTTAGCGATCTCAAGAGAATAAAACCTACTCTCGTGATTTAATTTCTAGATCAATTACTAGACTTTTCAATATTACAGTTTCACCTTCCGGTTATTCACCAAATATCTAGATCATACAAACTCTTGGCTAGTGAATTTAATTATAAGCATTGAGAACTCTGGAAAATATCATCAACAAGCAATGTAGTATTCACAACAATAATAAAGATCCATCCTTTAAAGTCAATAAACCATTATTGGGCTAGCCTTAACCCTAGAATAAGAAAACTACTCACTCATACTCAAAGAACAAATCATAATAATAATGTTGTAAACCATGATCATATCATATACACAAAATAAAGAAATAAATACCTAACCTCTATGTAAGATTAATATCTGATCGATGGAGTTCTTGATTGTTTGTAATCTCCCAAGAATAAAGCTTGAATCTTCTAAAGTCATAGAGAGATAAATAAACTGAAGTAAACTGAAACTAAAACTAACTGATCAAATAATCTAGGAAAAGGGTAAAAATCGGAGTCTTAAAGTAGAATACAAATAAAACTTGGATTGGGAAAGACTCCACTGCGCTTATTGGTCAGGCGCCCGATTGGGCACTAGTTGAATTGAGGACCACCCGATCGGGCAGCACAAACTTGTCTCTGCCTGGCAAATTTTCTGGCACGCCCTGTTGGGCACCGTTTGGCATAGCTTCCGCCCAATTGGGCAGATTGCCAGGCTCTCGGGATGGGCTCCTTTTCATGCAACCCGGTCGTGCATGATCTCTAAACACGCCATTTTGCCATCTCAATTGCTCATCTTGCTACTCGAACTTTCCGCTTTACATGGACATTCCCGAGCCTTAGTTTTATGCCCTGAAAATCATCAAAAACCAAAGAGATACTTGAGTAACACCAACTTAACCATTTCATAACGAAAACAAGATAAAAAAGCTAAGCTACCCACGATTCCCATCAAATGTGAGCAATAATCATTGGTTAAACTATGCAATATAGGCACTTATCACTACGCTCCATGAGCATCTCATCTGATGAAAATCAACATCACCCCACGAGAAGGTGACACCCACATTAGAAAGCGCTCTACTAGAGCATTTCATTCAAGTTTGACTTATACAAAAGACCAAGCATTCACCTATAAAATGAGTCATGCCTCAAACATCCTAGTCAAACATGGTCGCATCATCGATACCACCACAACATTTAGGTTCGTCATTCTCTCCTAAGACAAAAGTACGAACAAATCATGTCATCGAAAACAAAATAGATTCAGCAAACCTCAAAAGACACATGACACACACCATGACAACACACAAGCATACTAGGCACCTTGTCTAACACATGTCATAAATGATCAAATGAACATACATGCAATCAAGGCATTATTATCTTATACAATTCATACATGAAAGAAGAGCTCAAGACATAAGCCAATGTTACAAATGCAATGCTTAAAATTTAAAAAAGAAATAAAAAAAAAAAAAAAGCAATCAAGCATTGCTCATTTGAATACATGGTATGGGAAAAAAACGTCAAAAGGGTATCAAACACCTATTCTAGGCCCAGGATTTTGAGATATACACCTCCCATCATATGGGTTACGATCTTCAAAATGCACCATCCAATATCCATATGGCATTGGGTTTCAAAATTCCTTCACAACCCACAACATCACTCAAACTTTTACACATCTTTTTTGACCTAAAACATCGCTTAAACTTTTGTTCGTCCTTCCTTCCGATGTAACACGTCGCTTAAACTTATCCAAACCTTTTTGACCCAGAATGTCACTAGAACTTCCTTTCAACCTCAAATATATCCAAAAACTTACCATTCTACAAAATTATTTCTGACCCAAGGAAGTTAATAAACTCCTCCCACAAATAATTTCTGACCTAGGAAGTCAAAAAAATCATATCCTATAATCCATTTCTAATACCATGAAGTCAACTAGATCCTCCCATAAACCATTCTGACCCCAGGAAGTCAATTAAATCCTTCCAAAAATTATTTCTGACCCAATAAGGTCAATAAACTCCTCTAACAAATCATCTCTTACCCAAGAAGTAGACTATTTTCCTATGAACTTTTTTTCTTACCCCATACCCCCGAAATTGGACTTTGATCGCAAGATCAAAGAGTCTAAGTGCTTCCCATTCAGGATAAAGGGGAGTATAAACATAAAACGGTTTCCTTTTTTGTCTAAAATAAAGTGGTGACTCTAAAACACTCCAATCGTGCCAATTAGCACCTAAAAAACAACAAAATAACAAAATATAAAAATAAACCCCAAATTTTGTGGGAGACGCGTGCAAAACATTCCTCCACATGCGGGAGGGTCGTAGCTCATACAATGCCCAGCGACCCAACTACGCCACCAACAATCTGGCCAAACAGCCCCATTATCAAACGCAGCTCATCATCACTGCAACTCGGAGGAAAATATCTACAGAGAACTGGCATGTTAAGCATCAAAAATGCCCAAACAATCTAACGGATCTAAATTCCGAACTAGCAGAGAGAATAATGGCAAAACTGTAACAAATCTTATGGCGTCACACGAAAACGAATGTATAAAAAAAAGGAAAGATTATGCATAACGATGCAAAGAAACTACCATTGAAAGATGCATACAAATATTGCTTGAGCAGGCCAGTTGCACTCCCTGATTTTCATGACACTTACCAATTGAAGTACGATGTATTAAGGCGAATTAGTAATTATAGCATCATGAATATTTCAATTAAGAACTATGAAGCCAAGTTAATGGAGTTACAATATTGAGCAACGACATTTCCTGCCTTTGTCACATCAGCAGATGCCACCTTAGTTCATTCTGTTAGGAAAGAATGTTTGTCATAATATAATCTATTATTCTGTTGATTGCAATGCAACTAACTACAGCCGTATACTAACTGATTCTTCCCTCCGCTCTTTTGTTTCCATTATGTCTATAAATAAGGCAATCATATTGTACATGGACAGATAGAATGAATGAGATAACTCTCTCGGATTGGCAGCTGAGAGAATAAATTTGTCTTGTGTCATTTGCTTAGTTCTTTCTGTTTTTTCATTCATTTCTACATTGAAACTTCACAGTTTGTCAGGGTATCAGTTGCTACAAATTGAATTCTTAAATCAAATGTTCATGTTCTTTCATTTTTGATTGATTGATTAGTTTCCTCAATCAATCTAGCTTCAAATCTATGCAACTTCACATATTCTTCTTCATTTTCAATATGTTGATTAGTTTCATCAACAATTACAGCTTATCAGATTTGAGAATTCAGTGTTTAGATCCTGTTTCTTGATCATTTCATTCTGTTTATTGATCATTTCAATTTGTTTCTTAAACATTCTTAGACAAATGGCTACATTTACTCCATGTTGTGATAATGAGTTGTTTGTTCAACAGTTTGATTCTTCTGGTTACAATCTTGCAACAAGAAGCTAAATGAAGAGAATTATGGTGAATGGAGATGTTCAGTAGAGATTTCCTTGATCTCTAAGAACAAGCTAGGCTTTGTTGATGGTACTTGTGTTCAGAGTGCACCAGGTTCTCCTACTTCTAATCACTGGAAACGATGTAATAATGTGGTCATTTCCTGGCTTCTTCATGATATGGAACCTGACATAGCTAAGACTGTTTTGTACTGCACCACAGCTTATGAGATATGGCTTGATTTGCAAGAAAGGTATGGAAACATTAAGGCCCCTAAAAAATATCAAGTTTAGAAGGAATCGTCTATGATTGCTCAAGGCAATAGGTCTATTTCTTCTTACTATACACATCTTAAAACTTCCTGGGATGAGTGAATGTCCATGATTGTTATTCCTACTTGCTCTTGAGGTGCTGCTACTGCTTCTAGAAAGCTTTTAGAGGAACAAGAATTGATGCAGTTTCTCATGGATTGAATGATAATTTTAAGACTGTTAGGGGTTCCATTTTGATGATGGATCCATTGACTAAGATTAGTCTTGCCTATAGACTTGTAGTTCAAGATGAAAAGCAAAGGGAATGCAACAATGTCTCTCCAATTGTCTCTGGGTCTTCTGTATTGGTTTTCAAAGGTCAACATGTCCAGAACTTTCATCATAATTCTTACTAGAGTGGGAGTTCTATGAACCACAATAGGAAGACTTCTATTTTAAATGGTGTTACACCTTCTGGCAAAAAGTCTAAATTCATCTGCGCTCATTTCAAAGTATATAAACACTCAATAGAAAGATGTTTCAAGTTGAGTGGTTCACAGAATGGCAAGAACTGCAAGAAAGGGAAACGAATTGCTGGTAATGTGCATTTTTCTGCCACAAATGAAATGGCTCATGAAGATGATCAGGAAGGGACTCATGAGGCTTCTGAGCACATTCAACCCCCTGTGCTAATTCATGATATGTATAGTCAACTAGTGGCCTTGCTCCATAAGAATTGATTCAAATGACAAAGCTATTCATTCAATAGCTTGTTTGCAGGTAATGGCACTTGTCTTTTGAGTAAAAATAAGTCACCTACATGGATCATTGACAGTGGGCCATAGATCATATTAAACCTAATCTTGATCTTTTCCTTGATCACAAACCTATTCAAACTACATGTCTCATCACTATGCCTAATGGTAAACAAACTAATGTTTCCCACATAGGTTATGTTCTTTTTGGTGATGCGTTATTACTTCATAATGTATTACATGTTCCTACTTTTGAGTTCAAGTTGCTATCTTCTAAAAAGCTTGCTTCTAAATGCAATGCTCAGCTTATTTTCACAAACTCTGCTTGTCACTTCCAGAGCACCTCAATGACGAAGCCTCTGGAGCAGGGTAAAGAGCAAGGAGGTCTTTATCTTACTAGTGGCACTTTGTCAATTCCTCAGCACGTTGCTTCTTAGTCACTTTCTGGTCCTGCTGCTACACATCCGGTATGCTCAATGTCTCAATCTCATCTATGGAATTGCAGATTATGTCATCTACCTGTTGATAGACTCAAATTTGTTCCTAGCATAGCTTGTACACATCATGATTCCACAACATGTTAAGTTTGTCCCAAAGCTAGACAAACTAGAGCTGTTTTTCCTAATAGTTCAATCTAGACCTCCTGTATTTTTGAACTTTTACATGTGGAAATATGGTGTCCCTATAATACTCCTACTCATGATGAATACAAATTTTTTCTCACCATTGCAGATGATTTCCTTAGAACTACATGGACTCATCTTTTAGCTGCCAAGAGCAATGTTTTTTCTGTTCTTACTTTATTCATTATTTACGTTGAGAATCAGTTTCAAATCTCTGTCAAAGTTATTAGAACTGATAATGGTTCTGAATTCTGTGAAAAACCACCAATTGTTTTTTATGATTCTAAAGGAATCATACATCAAACTTAATGTCCTGCAACTGCCCAATAGAATGGGGTAGTGGAAAGAAAGCATAGGCATTTTGATGAGTGCTCATAGTGCGTGATTTATTCGACAATAAGAGCTTGTATTTGCTCGTAAATCGCGGCAACTTGCATGATTTTTGTTTGATTTGGATACAATCTTGTAAAACCACTATTACTCAGGTAATGTTGTGTTTTTCTTTTTTTTTTTAGGTCATTTCATGAGGATAGGAGTACATAGACATGGATGGTTATTGAAGTGGTTGAGCGAGAAAAAGATTGAAGCAAGAGATGCAAGCGAACAGGCTCATTTCCAAATGTGTTCGCAGTTTTGGGTACAGTTTAGTATTTCGTCTTTAAATTTCACATTCCAGCTCCGATTGACCTATATCAAAATGTTGTAAACCGCTTACATCAAGGGCTACAACTTTCATGTTTGGCACTTTTTAAAATTCTTAGCGCAAGAGGGTCAAAACCGCTGTAGAAGTGGCCCATGTAGTTCTGCCCGACCTGGCAAATTTGCAAGGAGGAAAACGCCCGACCGGGCAGAGTCCCGATTTCACCACTATTAAGTCACCCGATCAGGCAAGCTCATAGTTATTACTTGAGCCCAATTGGGCAGGAGTATGGGATGGATATTTTTACGATTTTCCTAATCCTAGTCTAATTAGTCTACTTTTAGTTTCCTATATAAACACTCTCCTACGTTAATTTGAAAGGGATTCAGTTAGTTAGTTTTAGTTTTTGCCTTAGTTTCATTTTACTCTCTTTACCTTACCGTATTCAAGTTTTATTGTGGTAGATTACAAACAACTTTTCAAGAACTCCATCGATCAGATATTGATCTAAATAGAGGTTAAGTATTTATTTCTTCATTCTCTATGTCTGATTTGATCATGGTTTACCATATTGTTATTGTGATTTGTTCTTTGAATATGAGTGAGTAGTTTTCTTATTCAAGGGTTAGAGCCAGCCTAATAACGGTTTATTGACTTTATAGGTTGGATCTTCATTATTGTTATGAACACTATATTGCTTATTGATGATATTTATAGGATTCTTAATGCTATCACTGGCCACGAATTTGTATGATCTAGATATTTGGTGAAGAACCGAGAGTTGAAACTGTAATACTGGAAAGCCTAGTAATTGATCTAAAGATTAAATCACGAGAGTAGATTTAATTCTTTTGAGACCGCTAAATAATTATCACAGACCTTAATGGGTTTAAGTTGATTACAATAACCATGAGAATAGGGAATAGGTTAATTTAGATACATCGTTATATTTCAAGAGGGGGTAGTAATTAGCTTAGGATAATTGATCTTCGTAAGTAAGTGTTCGCATCAGTAATATGATCCAACCATGTCGATAACCGTTATTATGGTGAACCTTGATCATAGATGTTTTCAATCTCTGATATTCCATCGTAATTGAGTTAGTTATTATTTTAGTTATTTTGGTAATTAATCACTAAACAATTCAATTTGCTTAGATAATTTAGTTTGTGAACTTGAAAAGTATTAACACTAGTCCCAGTGGATACGATATTTTATTACATCAATAATCTAGTGCGCTTGCGAGGCTATCAAGTTTTTGGCGCTGTTGTCGGGGATTAGTTTACTTAATCTTGTTTTAGACTCATGAATCTATTAGACTAAGCATTGTGTGTGTATGTGCATGTGTGTATATATGTTATATTTTTTTCGTCAGATGCCTTGATTCGCATATCTTATGGCTTATTACAAGGCTGATACTCATGGAACCAAGACAGCTTTAGTGATTGGCATTCAAATTCTTCTTATGGTTGTGATGACTATATCCAACGTTATATGAATGTGAATGAATACCATGTGCATTATTTGTATTATGATGAGTTTGGATATATGTCTCATGAAGTTGACACGTACAAAGTTAATCATGATCAAAGTATGTATTCAACCACCCTCTACCAAGGTGACACTTGCGCTAGCGAATACAAATAGGATGAGGATTTTACTGATGGCAAAGAGGATTTTGAATCGTTAGTCCATCCACCTTGCCTTGCTAGCCTTCCTCTAAACCCACTTCTATATTGGCTAGAGAAACAATTCGGACCATAATCTAGCATTCCTATTGATTCCACGAAGGAATCAGGTACTGATGAGAAATTGGAAGACCGTCATAGTTGTGGGGTTGTGAGTGAGGAACAAAATGCCATTCAGAAATTAATTTAGATAGTTGAAGATGAGAAACACACTTCGAATAATCATGATGAGTCTTGTGTAGAGCATGTTATGGAGGGTGTCTCTATTGATGAACAGTCTCATGAGAAAAAATGTGTTGTTGAGTTGATTGAGGGAAGACCTTACGATTTTGATCTTCACAATACATCCATCATGAAACAACTCATCTTAAAAACTTGCATCTCCGTACCCCCTCTACACGAGTCCCTTCCTAGAGACCCCTTGAAGTTCACCATAATGGCCCGCAATGAATTGATCCAATTTCTAGGTCTTATACTTTCTAAACAGATAGGAACTTGATGATATACATGCCTAAGACTAGATATGTGTATGATAGTAAATCGATTGAGGGGGAAGCGTATCCTCCTTGCTCATTTGGCTTTTCAAAGGAATTTGACAAGTTTAAGAGATCATTGGTTGTCGATTATATTGTCATGCTAGTGATCATTAACTTGTGTTTTATTGAGATGTGTGCTAGTACTTTTGACAGGCTGTTGCAGTATTTGACCGCTTACGAGGGATTAAATGAAGAATGGGTGATGCAAATGCTCATAAGGACCGGTGTCATCCTACATCTCTCAATCGAGAAGTTCCCCCCTCGTGGGGGCGGTTAGTGACTTCTCTTTTTCTCCCCCTCCCCCGTCTTATTTACTTTATTGAGTTCTTACATTTAAGCTTGGGGGAGGCACAATTGCATTCATGTAGTGTAGTTTTTTGTTTATTTTATTTTTTAACATTTTTTATTATTTTCTTTGTAGGTCATGTTTAAATACTGCATGCATAAAAAGAAAAATCAAAAAATCAAAAAAAAAGGGTAATGAGAGAAATGACCCTTCGATGATGTTAATTGAAACTATTTTTTTTTTTTTTTTTGAAAACTCCGAAGCATGTTACCCAATATTGATTGTGAAATGATTTTTGGCCTCTAAAGTTTCATAGCAGAACTTGTGATTCATGGGTTATTGGTAAGATGGTGGTTCCCCTTAAACCTTTTGTAGTTCAGTTGGTAAACACAACGTCGGTGAGTATTGAGCCTATAGACCGATACATCTGCATCGGTCATGAATACATATGTATGTTTTCCATGGTGTTGTGATTTAAGAACTTGTATGGGGAGGGGAACGTAAAGCTTTTCCGGAGGAAATTTATTCATTTTTCTCTCTTGAGTCCTAATTGGGTTGTACGAACGAGCATATAAGATGAGTCCACATTAGCCAAATTGCCTACCTTGTGCATAACATTTCCATAGTTAGCCCATTTTGAGCTTTATCTTCCATTCATTTGTTTAGCCACATTACAAGTCGAATGCCTAGAAAAATAATGTTAAACCAAGTCATAGGCTAGTAGGCAATTGTTTAGCTAGTTATTGTAATATGCGGGCAGACATGTGATATTATAAGATTGTTTGGTTACTCGATTTTTGGTATGGCTAGTTGATTAGAGCATGCTATTCTTTCTATGTTGAGCTCCATTGTACAGCTACTACACGTGTATTTCCTCTTCTCTCTTAAATGAAAAAAAAAGAGCAAAAATTGAATAAAAATGAAAAGAAAAAAAGGTTGAAAAATAATAGAAGAAGAGAAGTTCAAAAAATAAAAGAAAGCATAGTCGTTGTTGTTATTTGGCCTTGATTTTGGGAGGTTCGGGATCCTTTATTGTTGGATGTTTGGATTCAGGATTTTCTCTACAAGTTGATTGACCCTCTAGCTACATTCGCCAAATTTTATCCTACCCCAAGCCCACATTACAACCCTTATTGGTCTCGTTTATACTTTCACCCCCAACACAACAGAAGGAGATGGAGTCGAGATACAATCATATGGTATGATCTTCATCACTTGAATGCATTTGAGTGAAACACTTGCCCTAAACACATGAGTGATGAGTGTTCCACGGACTAAAGTGAGGATTTACCAATTGCTTTGCAGGAGTCTGAGAGGCGGTCCCTTGGTAAGATGGTTGTTGGGAATCGTTCTTGCATGTTGTTTTGTGAGGCTTGAAAAGTCTATTGAAATTGTTTTGAATTGGTTTTCAAAACTATTGGGTAACGTTTGTTGATGTGCTTGTTGATTTGACTGAGAAGGTGATCTCTCGACTATGTTTTAATCTCCCTATCTTGTGCTTTGATGATATGATTTGCTTGAGGACAAGCAAAGGTTTAGCTTAGGGGAGTTTGATGAATGTTCATAGTACTTGATTTATTCGACGATAAGCGCTCGCATTTGGTTGTAAATCACGGCAACTTGCATGATTTTCACTTGATTTGGTTATGATCATGTGAAACTGCTATTACTCGAGTATGTTGTGTTTTTCTTTATTTTTAGGTAATTTTATAAGGGTAGAAGGAAATGGACATGGATGGTTATTGAAATAGTTGAGCGAGAACAAAATTGAAGCAAGAGATGCAAGCAAACAAGCGCATTTCTGCATGTGTTTGCAGTTTGGGGACAGTTTAGTATTTAGGCTCTAACTTTTACATACAAGCTCCGATTGATCTGATTCAAAATGCTATCGAATCATAGATCAAGGGATACAACTTTTATGTTTTGAATTTTTTCAAATTCTAAGCGCAAGAGGGTCAAAGCCGCTGTAGAAATTCCCCCTATGATTCTGCCCAACCGAGTAGATTTATAAGGAGGTGAACGCCCGACCAGGCGAAGTCCCAGATTTCATCACCGTCAAGTCGCCCGATCTAGCGAGCTCACAGTTGTTACATGAGCCCGATCGGGCACGACTACGGGTTTTTATGATTTTTTTAATTCTAGTCTAATTAGTATACTTTTAGTTTTCTATATAAACACTCTCCTAGGTTAATTTGAAAGGGATTCAGTTAGTTAGTTTGAGTTTTTACCTTAGTTTCATTTTACTCTCTTTACTTTAGAAGATTCAAGTTTTATTGTGGGAGATTACAAACAACTGTTCAAGAACTCCATCGATCATATTTTGATCTAAATAGAGGTTAGGTATTTATTTCTTCATTCTTTTTGTCTGATTTGATTATTATGCTTTGTTTTTTAAATATGAGTCAGTAGTTTTCTTATTCTAGGGTTAGGGCTAGCCAATAATGATTTATTGACTTTAAAGGTTGGATCTTTATTATTGTTGTAAACACTATATTCCTTATTGATGATTTTTCTATGTTCTTGATGCTTATAAATTCACTGGCCACGAACTTTTATGATCTAGATATTTGCTGAAGAACCGAGAGGTGAAACTGTAATATTGGAAAGCCCAGTAATTGATCTAGAGATTAAATCAAGAGAGTAGGTTTAATTCTCTTTGAGACCGCTAAATTATTATCACAAATCTTAATGGGTTTAAGTGATTACAATAACCATGAGAACAGAGGATTCATCAATTTAGATACATTGTTATACTTTGAGAGGAGATAATAATTAACTCATGATAATTGGTCTTCGGAAGCATGTATTCACACCAGTAATATGATCCAACCATGTCGATAACCGTTATTGTGGTGAACCTTGATCCTAGATTTTTTTAACCCATGATATTCTATCGTAATTAAGTTATTATTATTTTAGTTATTTTGGATAATTCATCTCTCAACAATTCAATTTGCTTAGATAATTTAGTTTGTGAACTTGACAAATATTAACACTAGTCTCTGTGGATACGATATTTTATTACAACGATAATCTCATGTGCTTGCAAGGCTATCACACTTGCTAGAGACTGCTAGAGCTTTATTTTTCTAATCAAACGTGCATTTTCTGTACTGGGGAGATTGTCTTCTCACTGCTTCATATCTCATGAACAGGTTTCCTCTTTTTGTTCTTCAAAACAAATCCCCTTACGAGCCACTATTTGATAAACCAGCCACATATTCTCATTTGAAAGTCTTGGGTTGCTTATGCTATGCTTCTACTCTCAAGCATAATAGACTTAAATTTGAAACCTAGGGCAAAACCTTAGCTTACGTCGTTCTTGGCTATCCTTTTGCCAAGAAAATTTACAAGCTTTTAGACTTGGAAACGAAGAATTTTTTTTGCTCAAGAACTGTCACATTCTATGAGAATCATTTCCCTTTTTCATCATGCTTCTCACAAGATACTTCTACTCTTTCTTTTCTATCCTCATCTATTCATGATCATATTTTTCTACCTGCCACTTCTTCAATTTCTTTCCCTGTCACTCATCAAATTGATCACATTTTTCCACCTACATTTGACTCAGATTCTGCCCATACAAAAATCTTTTCTCCTCTTCCTTTACCTATCACAAATTCTTCTCACATTTCACCTTCAGATTCTACATCATCTTCTGAGTCTAACATTACTCCCGAGCCTACTGACATAGGCCTTGGGAGATCTTCTAGGTCACACAATCCACCCTCTTATCTTCAAAATTACATCTAAAAACTTTCATCTTCCAGTGCATGCACACACTTACAGTTGACCTACTTATTGGTGTAATTTTATTTATGTTGTTCACTTACCTCACATTGCTCAGGCCCTCTTGGCCAATATTTCATCATATTCTGAGCCAACCAGTTACAAAGAAGCATCTCAAGATCCACAGTAGGTTGATGCTATGAAGAAAGAAATGACTGAACAGGAGAAAATCGGAACCTGGTTACTACCACCTGGCAAGAAATCCCTTGGGAACAAATGGGTTCATAAGGTGAAATTAAATTCTAATCGAAGTTTGGAAAGATGCAAGGCAAGGCTAGTTATTTGTGGCAACCATCAGAAACATGGTGTGGACTATACAGAAACCGTTTCCCTTGTAGTCAAGATGACTGCTATCATATGCATTATAGCCTTAGCCAATTCTAGGCAGTTGTGGCTTTTCCAGTTAGATGTCAACAATGCTTTCTTGCATGGTGATCTAACCGAGGAGGTGTACATGAAGGTTCCTCAAGATTTTTCAAATCCTCAAAACAAGGTCTATAAAATTCTCAAATGTCTATATGGACTCAAGTAGGCAAGCACGCAGTGGTTTGCCATACTATCTCATGCCTTGAAGTCTTAAGGCTATACTTAGTCAAACTATGACTATGGTCTCTTCCTCAAGAAAGTTAGTTCTCACTTGACTATTGTTGCCATCTATGTAGATGATATTTTACTTACTGGCAAAAGGAAATTGATCAGCTCAAGCATTTTCTTCATCAACAGTTTACCATCAAAGACTTGGGCCTGCTGCATTATTTCTTAGAATTGGAAATAAATTATATTACTGAAGGGGTGGTTATTTCACAGAAAAAGTTCACTCATGAACTTCTTGATGAGGCACAGTTAACTCATTGTAAACCTGCTCTTACACCTCTTCTTATGCATCTACATCTTCAGCCATTGGATGGTCCTCTCTTAACATATCCTACTATATAGATCTTTTGTTGGCAAATTGAACTTCTTGACAAACACCACGCCAGATTTGTCTTTTGCTGTGCAAATCATAAGTCAATTTATTTAAACTCCTTATGAAAATCATATGGTTGTTTTACAACATGTTCTTAGATACATTAAGTGCACAGTTGGTCAAGGGATCTTATTGAAGGGATCTACTGATGTTTCTCTCATGGCATATTCAGACTCTGATTGGGCTTCATGTCATGCATCAAGGAGTCTACTACAGGTTACTTGATGCTTTTTGGAGGTTCTCCTATTAGCTAGAAGTCTAATAAACAATCCACTGTGTCCAAATCTTCTTTTGAGGGTGAGTATAAGGTTATGTCTTCTGCTGCCTCTGAGATTACTTGGCTTGTGAGATTATTGGAAGAACTTGGCGCTCATAATCATAGGCATATTAAGCTGCATTGTGATAATCAGTCTGCTCTACATATTGCCAATAATCCTATTTTTCATGAAAGGACAAAGCATATTAAAATTATTTGTCATTTTCGAGAGAAAAAGTCATGGAGGGTCTTCTACAGTTGGCCTATGTGCCTACAAAGGATTAGCTTGCTGATGTTCTCACAAAAATAGTTGCTTTTGCTTAGTGTTATCATCTTTTTTCCAAGCTTGGGAAGTTTCAATCACATCCTCCAGCTTGAAGGGGGGTGTTGGAGTCATAATACAGAGCAACGACATTTCTTGCCTTTGTCACATCAGCACATGCCACCTCAGCTCGTTCTATTAGGACAAAATGTTTGTCATAACAGAATTTGTTATTCTGTTGATTGCAATGTAACTAACTACAGCTGTATAGCTAATTGATTCTTCCCTCCTCTCTTTTGTTGCCATTATGTCTATAAATAAGGCAATCATATAGTACATAGATAGATAGAATGAATGAGATAACTCTCTCGGATTTGCAGCTGAGAGATTAAATTTTTCTTGTGTCATTTGCTCAGTTCTTTCTATTTATTCATTCATTTCTACATTGAAACTTCACTGTTTATCACAAGTACTGGCAGAGCCGAATCATTGATTGTTAAAGTTGTCGGAACAGATGCATTTTCATGAGATCATTTTAGCACACATGAGTCCGAAAATCCAAATCGCAAAATAAGCCATGATTCACACATCATATGCAACATAGAGAGTTAAAGATCATTTACATGGCCTTTCTTTTTCTTTTCTTTTTTCTTGTTTTGTTGGCAATAGATAACTAATAGAAACAATTCCAACGTTATCTAGATAGCAAGACAATTAGAGATTAGTCCCTGCATAATCGAGAGTCAAGACAAAAAACTGAAAACAAATTTGTTATATAGGTGAAGGTCATCAAATTCAAGGGTGGTGCCGAGTTACTCTAGAGCAGAAACCTACTTGCTTCACTTTCATTACATCCCCAACAGAGTGCATATCCCCCCTAGATCAGCAAAGCTAGGTGCATATTTATTAACGATAAACATCACGATCAAAATTGAATCCAGGCAATACACACAACGCCATGTAGATAATTCAGATTGAGCAATGACATAAAGACATCACTTGGCCATGAAAAACTCCACCTGGAAACAATAAGTGAAAACTTCTCGAGAAAATATGAAGTGAATTCATAACACTGCAATCACTCCGTGAGTGACAAATAAAAAAACCAGCAGCAAAAGAGGAGCAGAAAATAAGTCACCATACAACCACTTTCTTGCAGCACTAATGTTATCCTAATGTATAACAGAAATGTTTGACATGACTCCATCTGAATTTAAACCTTGAATACATCAATTTTTCCCCTTATAAATGCTCAAGAGTTCAGGAGCTTGTTTGCTAAACTCGGTCACATACTTCATCAGAAAGTTCTTTTCAGTCAGCCGTAAGATGCTAGATAGTTGGC
>ONZA01002009.1:3643-19172 GCA_900322205.1 Kewa caespitosa
GACCACACCCATTATGACTCCGACCCAATACTATCCGATAACCAAAATAACCCGAACCCAAAAATACCCAAACCCTAGATGACCCAACCAGATTACATCCCGAGACTAAGATTAATAATTATAAAAAAAATCAAATTCTTTTTTTTTTTAGTGAAAAATCACAAATTGACGATCCCAAAGTTCAAAGATTAAATTTGATATGAAATAAAGCTTAAACCATGCAAAATAGAAAATAATAAACTTGCTTAATTGACCAAATATGCGAATGAGTCGAACCGATAAGATTTAAATTTTAAATAACCTAAAACCCGATCTAATCAAGAGCTGTATACAACAGTCCCCACCTAACCCGTGACCTGAAACATTTGCATATTCGTTTCAACCCGACCTGACACAACCTGACCCGATGACAAGCCAACCTGAATTAACCAAAAGACGTTATTACCCAAAGCCAAACTGACATGACCCGAACCCCACCTGACCCACCCTAATGCCACCTCTAAGATGAGGGATGCTAGTATCCAGGCTCGTACGGTCGCGGGTTGAAACGATGACACTAGCTTCTGATTGGTGATGCTCGGTAGCCGAACCCATCACTTTTTCTCTCATCTTCCAGGTGCATATTTTACAGGATATCTTCTATCATTTTGTCCCTTTCATTCTCTTTCCTCCTCCTTGTTAGAAAATGGCGCATGTCCCTTTCCCTTTCTTCAGCATTTCCATGCCTTAGGCCTGGGTTCCAATTTAGCCATTCCCTAGGGCCTCTCGTCTTAGCTTCTGACCAGATGGGCTGGTAGACACCCAGGTTCGGCAAGAGACTCCCACACATAGATTTCCTCAGTGTGGTGTAATTCCTATACTGAGGTAGGAGTTGGACTCCCGCATTTGTAGAGTATCCACTAACCCAAACCAACCCTGGGGGCCCAGGCACTCGTGGATAGATTGATGCGAGTGGAAGGCTAGGGTGTTTCTTCTACCATTCTGATGAGAGGACTCAGGAGAGTCCTTGGGAACTCGATCCATTCTTGAACCTTGTTGCCTTCCTTGTGTTTGTAGCTCTTCAAGGATCAGGTCGAACTCTTCACGCGTGAAAGTTCAAGGCTCACGCTCGAAAGACAGGGTGTCCACCTGTCGGAGGATCTTCCATAATTGAGGAGGGAGGGGCCGTTGGGACATTGGTTTACGTCTCATTCTACATCATCAATGACCACGTGAGGTGGTTTATTGTGTGTTTGGTTTCAAAGTTAGTTGTTATGGCTAGTCATAGTTATATTGGAGCTAGTAGTGATAAGCATAGGTACTCGTCTATTCCTCAATCTCATAAACAAAGGGAAATGTTTTAATCTTTATGAACTCGGTCCCCACAAATTGTGCCAGAAATTTTTTGACCACCGAAACCCTAGAGGTACACCTTTGGTCGAAACGGTGGCGGGTGAGCTTTCCCTCTTTGAATGTATACACTGAACTTCTTCCCGTCAGATGAACCTGCCTACACAGGGAACACACAGTAAGCTGTTCGTGGGGCTTGACCGAGGAACGACCCTCTGACGATCAAGTCAGTAAGAAGGAAGACATCAGATGGACATATAAGTGTGAGATAAAGATGAGAGTTTTAGTGAGAGAAAGATGACTTTGCATGAGAGAATAGAGATGTCCTTTTGGGTTTTCTTGAGAGATGGCCCTTCTCGAATTTTGGCCAAAATCAAATTTTTTCTACATGCCCCTATGAATACCTGCTAGGGTATTTATAGAGGGTCTCCTTGAATTAGGGCACCTGGTGGTAGGCCCATGAAGCTAGGGTCATTGTTTGCGTTAGGGTCACTACTGCTTCCTTCGTGTTTTCTTCTAGGTTGTGAAGTAGCAGGTTAAACCGCTCCCCTTGAGTAGAACCTTGTTGAAAGCCGAGGCAACGATGCGAGTCTCTAGTTCTGTGGTTTAGAGACACTCCTCGTGAAAATGGTTGAGGTAGCTGCACAAAGGTTCCTGCTGCCTCTGATCGACCTTGTACAGGTGTTCACTCAACTTCTTCTCTCTTTCATTTGCAGAGAAATGGTCGACGAAGACCTCCCTGAGCTTGATTGATGTGATGATGCTTTTGGAGGGGAGGTTGTCGTACCATCGTACTTCCAGCCCCTAGAAGGTACGTGGGAAGTGTTGCACATGGTGGCATTATCCATTCGGTGGCCTAGCATGTTGGGTATGTAAGGATGTACATGCTCCACCGGGTCAGCCTTTTCGTCGCACTTCTTCATGCTCCATCGTGAATGTACGGCTCCATGATTCTGGCCAGAAATAGGACATTGACCACGATGTCTAGTGCATTTGGCTCCTAGTCTTAACCCTTAGAGTTGAGGTGTTCAATGAGTCCCCCCCCCCCTGAGGCTGGGTTGGCGCGTGTCACCTTTTTCTCTCCCTGGGTAGTGATCGGCCTCTCCCCGTGGGTAAGATGATGTAGACCTGGCAAGACCCAACCCGACCCATGATCCGCCCGACCCAAAAACATATTAAAGCGCAATACCCGACACCCGACCTGACCCAACCCATTAAGACTCGAACCCTATAATATTCGATAACCGAAATAACCGGAATCCAAAAGTACCCGAACCCCAGATGACCCGACCAAATTACATCCCCAAACTAAGATTAATAATTTTAAAAATAGTCAAACTCTTGTTTTTAAGTAAAAAATCATAATTTGATGATCCCAAATTTGATATAAAACATATCATAAACCATGCAAAATAGAAAATAATAAAGTCGCTTAATTGACCAAGTATGCGAACAAACCCAACCGATAAGACCAGAATTTTAAATGACCTGAAACCCGATCTAATCGAGACATGTATACAACAGTCCCGACTTAACCTGTGACCTGAAACATTTGCATACTCGTTTCAACCCGACCCGACAACATGCCAACCCCAACTAACCAAAAGACGGTACCCGAAGCCAAACTGACCTGACCCGAACTCGACCTGACCCACCCTATTGCCACCTCTAAGATGAGGGAACCTGGAACCTAGGCTCGTATGATCGCAGGTTGGAACGATGACACTAGCTTCTGACTGGTGATGCTCGGTCGCTCAGCCCGGCACCTTTTCACTCATCTTCCAAGCGCATTTGTTCCATGATATCTTCTATCAGTTTCTCCCTTTCCTTCTCTTACCTCCTCCTCGCTAGAAACTGGCACATGTCGCTTTCCCTTTCTTTGGTATTTCTAGACCTTAGGCCTGGGTCCCAATTTAGCCATTCCCTGAGGTCTCTCATTATAGCTCTTGACCGAGTGGGCTGTTAGACACCCGGGTTCGGCGAGAAACTCCCGCACGCAGATTTCCTCAGTGTGGTGTGCTTCCCGTACTGAGGCAGGATTCCGACTCCCGCATTTGTAGAGTATCCGCTGACCCTAACAAACCCTGGGGCCCCAGGCGCTCGTGGATAGATCGATGCGGGTGGAGGGCTAGGGTGTTTTCTCTACCATTCCGATGAGAGGACTCAGGAGACTCTTGGGGAACTTGATCCATTCTTCAACCTTGCTGCCTTCGCTGTAATTGTAGCTCTTCAAGGATCAGGTCGAACTCTTTGCGCATGAAAGTTCGAGGCTCACGCTCGAAAGAAAGGGTGTCCACCTGGCAGAGGATCCGCCGTGATTGAGGAGGGAGGGGGGCCGTAGGGACATTGGTTTAAGTCTCATTCTACATCATCAATGACCACATAAGGTGGTTTATTGTGAGTTTGGTTTCAAATTTCGTTGTTATGGCTAGTCATAGCTGTACCGGAGCTAGTAGTGATGAGCGTAGATACTGGTCTATTCCTCAATTTCATAAAAAACGGGCAATGTTTTTATCTTTATCAACTCGGTCCCCACAAATTGTGCCAAATTTTTTTTTTCACTACTGAAATTCTAGAGGTTTATCTTTTGTCAGAACGGTGGTTGGTGAGCTTTGCCTCTTTGGATGTATGCACTTGACTCCTTCCTGTCGGTCGAACCTGCCTACACAGGGAACACACAATAAGCTGTCTGTGGGGCTTGACCGGGGAACGACCCTCTGACGATCAAGTCAATAAGAAGGAAGACATCAAATGGACATATAAGTGGGAGATAAAGATGAGAGTTTTAGTGAGAGAAAGATGACTTTGCATGAGAGAGGAGAGAAGTCCTTTTGGGTTTTCTTGAGAGATGGCCCTTCTTGAGTTTTGGCCAAAATCAAGTTTTTTCTTCACCACCCCATGGATACCTGTTCCTAGGGTAATTATAGAGGGTCTCCTTGACTTAAACGCACCGAGTGGTAGGCCAATGAAGCAAGGGTCATTGTCTGCGTTAGAGTCACCACTCCATCCTCCGTATTTTCTCATAGGTTGTGTAGTAGCAGGTTGAATCGCTCCCCTTGAGCAGAACCTTGTTGAAAGCCGAGGCAGCGATGTGAGAGTCTAGTTCTGTGATTTACGGACACTCCTCATTAAAACGGTTGAGGTAGCTTCGCAAAGGTTCCTGCTGCCTCAGCTCGACCTTATACAGGTGTTCACTCAACTTCTTCTCTCTTTCATTTCAGAGAAATGGTCGACGAAGATGTCCCTGAGCTCGATCCATGTGATGATGATTTTGGAGGGGAGGTTGTCACACCATCGTGTTGCCAGCCTCTCAAAGGTAGGCAGGAAGTGTCGGCAAATGGTGGCATTATCCATTCGGTGGCCTAGCATGTTGGGTATGTAAGGTTGTACGTGCTCCATCGAGTCAGGCTTTTCGTCGCACTTCTTCATGCTCCATCGCGAACGTATGGCTCCATGATTCTTGCTGTGAACAGGACATTGACCACGATGTCTAGTGTGTCTGGCTCCTAGTCTTGACCCTTAGGGTCGAGGTGTTCAATGGATCCCCCCTTGAGGCTGCGTTGGCGCGTGTCGCCTCTTTCCCTCCCTGGGTAGTGATTGGCCTCTCCCCTTGGGTAAACTGATGCAGACCTGGCCAGACACAACCCGACCTGACCCGCCCGACCCAAAAATATAGTAAAGCACAACACCCGACACCCGACCTGACCCAAACCATTATGACTCGGACCCAAATAATATCCAATAACCGAAATAACCTGAACATGAAAATGCCGAAACCCGAGATGACCCAACCAGATTACATCCCGAGACTAAAATTAATAATTTATAAATAATCAAACTCTTGTTTTTAATTAAAAAAATCATAACTTGACGATCCCAAAGTTCAAAGATTAAATTTTATATAAAATATAGCATAAACCATGCAAAATTTAAAATTATAAAGTCGCTTAACTGACCAAATATGCGAATTAACCCAACCCGATAAGACCCCAAATTTTACATGACCTTAAACCCGATCTAATCGAGACCTGCATACAACAGTCCCGACTTAACCCGTAACCTGAAACATTTGCATACCTTTTTTAACCTGACCCGACACAACCCGAACTAACCAAAAGACGTTATTACCCAAAGCCAAACTGACCTGACCCGAACTCGACTCGACCCACCTTATTTCCACCTCTAAGCTGAGGGATGCTGGCACCCAGGCTCGTACGGTTGCGGGTTGGACCGATGACATTGGCTTCTGGTGATGCTCGGTCACCCAGCCCAGCACTTTTTCTCTCATCTTCCAGGCGCATTTGTTCCTTCCCTTTCCTCCTCCTGGCTAGAAACTGGCACATGTCTGTTTCCTATTCTTCGGCATTTCCAGAGGTGAGGTGGTTTATTGTGAGTTTGGTTTCAAAGTCTGTTGTTATGGCTAGTCATAGCTATATCAGAGCTAGTAGTGATGAGCGTAGATACTCGTCTATTCCTCAATATCATAAACAAATGGCAATGTTTTAATCTTTATCAACTCGATCCCCACAAACGGTGCCAGATATTTTTTGATCATCGAAAACCCATAGTCATATCTTTGGTCGGAACGGTGGCGGGTGAGCTTTGCTTCTTTGAATGTATGCGCTGAACTCCTTCCCATCGAACGAACCTGCCTAAACAGGAAACACACGGTAAGCTGTCCGTGGCGCTTGATCGGGGAGCGGCCCTCTGACAATCAAGTTAGTAAGAAGGAAGACATTAGATGGACGTATAAGTGGGAGTTAAAGATGAGAGTTTTAGTGAGAGAAAGATGACTTTGCAAGAGAGAGGAGAGATGTCCTTTTGGGTTTTCTTGAGAGATGACCCTTCTAGACTTTTGGCCAAAATAAGGTTTTTTCTTCATGCCCCTAGGAATACCTGCTCCTAGGGTATTTATAGAGGGTATCCTTGAAGTAGGGCACCGTGTGGTAGGCCAATGAATCTTGGCCACATCGCTCTGCCGCCAATGACGCAAGACCATGTAACCCTAGAAGAAATTATGGAATTTTCCTAGGGATCGAGGCTTACACAGTCTTCTTTTGGGCCCTTGTCCTTTGCCCATAATTCATGTACATCCAAAACTGTCCTTTAGCCCAACCAGAGCAGTTGTCGTCTTGTACGCATGTCCTGCCAACATGGTCAGGCCTTGCGTTAGGTAAATACAGCTCTAGGTTCGAGAAGGATATGTAGTGACGTCCGGGCCCAGCCTCGTTAGGGCGTGACCTCCCCGAATGAAGGGCCATTTACACTAGGTACAAACCATAAAGTTTCGGGTTCTTCGAACTCCAGAGGGCACAAGGCATTGGAAGAAGCCATGCTCTTCATTTCTCAGTGAACTTGAATTCTCCTCCCCTAGTGGCACTGGGGCACGCATCCCATGGGGAGGTTGTTGTTGATAGTCTGAGTCAAGCTCGTTAATCCAGTCGGGCCCAGGGACCTAGGCTGAGACCTCGGGGGAGTAGCCAGAGGCTTGAGGGAGTGAGAAATAGAGGGGCCCTCCCTAGGGCGACAACAACAATATGTTTTCAGAGAATCTCAATTTCGATATGTTAGGGAAACATCTGACAGTTTTATATACAAACTTTTGCAAATATATATCGACATCGACATATCTGCACATATAGTTGCCCATGTGAAAAGACCGGTCTAGGAAAATAAAGTCCAACATGAGAGAGAGAGAGAGAGAGAGAGAGAGAGAGATGCCTTGGCTCTTGTTAATAGTCATCGCAAAGTGAATCGATAATGGAATTTTCGTCTTTAATGTTTAAATGAAAATTTTGTATCGGATTGTATAAGATCCAATCGAGGTATGAAAGCCTTCAACCCTATGTTATTTTCAGATATTATCTTCCCCTCGAGCACGTGATGGCCTAGCTGTGTAACAATAAGTCTTGTGCAATTGCATACTCCAGCAATTCGGTCTTTGTTTTCGAGAAGCATTACATGTGTGTCAACTTTCAAGGTTAATTTGTGATTTGGAAGGCCCCTTAGATAATCAACTCTTTAGTCCATTAAAGCATAATTAGTGCCTGCATATAGGATACTGAAAATGATAAACGTTTGTTTGAAAAGTTTGATGGTAAAAACATGTTGAACTTACAATCTGAATTTGGGTGATTACTAGAGTTTTGTACTACTGGTGATTTGAGAAGACAATTTGCTCCTGGAAGTTAGAAGTGTACTGGAGGGAAATTCACGATGCCTGATAGGTTAGATGGTGCTATCTATGTCTTTGATTGATAAGCCAGAATGGTCATTATTGAGTCTATGTTAAATAAAGTTATATTATGTGAAATTCTAGGAAAAAAAAAAAAAGTCAATAACAGATCAATAGTGATAACACCTAGAAAAAATATCTCTTTGTGGTGATTAGTTGATTTAAGCACTGTGTTGCTGGTGATTTAAGAAGACTTCAGCTCCTGTAACTTGTAAGCTTATTGGCCCTTACAATGCATACTGCTAAAATAAACATGTAAAAAGATTATCCCACTAGAGTGATGTTTTGCAAGCCAAATGTTTAGGATTACAAATGATTGAGGCAGAAAAGGCTCTTTATGTGACCAAACGTTAAGGTACCCTTGACTAAAGAACGTAGTGGGGTTTTGATTGTTGTATTCCTCGGCGGCTTTCCCTAGATCTTTTCTCCTCCTTCTTCTTGAAGTGGATCATTTCTCTTGCCTGTTTGGTATGCCTAGGAAACATTGGTTTGGCATTCTCCTTGTATATAAGTAATCAATTATATAGGGGTTGTGGTAGGAGAAATTAACCAAAAATATTCAAAATTCTGCTATTCTTTGTAGCTTTCTATCTTTGATCTTCACCCCGATTGTGAACGATAGAGAGTTGAATCCAGTTAGATTGAAGATCCACTAAGCATGAACATTAAAGTGTATTGTTGTGTATAGTTTTCCCTCGAACTTTGTTGTCCACTTTGGGGATGATCAACTCTTGACAGACTTGTGCAAAGAAGTCATAAAAGGTAAAAACTCATCCATCTACTACCTAGCAACGATTTAGATGATCAGGGTACACATGATAATTCATATAAAATTGTTGTTATGCAAATTTATTATTGCATTTATTTATCTAATGGCCTTGATTATGATACTGATACGCATCTTATTAATCCTTGTAGGGGCCTGGACCAAATGCACATGTTGTCTACATAGATGGAGCCTTTGATCTTTTCCATGCTGGACATGTTGAGGTGAGATAAAGAATCCCTTGATTCTATGTATTGGAAAAATACCAAGTTACTTCTCTTAATTTAAATTGTTAATATTGTAGAAAAACTCTAGAGAGAGAAAGTTGAGATAGGTGTTGTCGGCTCATGTTAGCGTGGCTGGCTACCATGTGTCTGTTCTTGCTCATCTGATGGCATGTGGTTGGAAAAAGAAAAACCCTATGCCTCAACCTGCTTCTTGTGTCTCTCCAGTGAGCTCATGTCAACAACCTACGACCCAATAACATGTCCGATCCCTAAACCCACAACCAGATATGGAGCAAAATCAAACACCAACACACTCTCAAATGGTACCTTCAGGTACAACCCAGATGTGTACTCCGGTGGGTTCAGTGCCATGTCCTCTTCCATCTAGCCCTGTGCTGGTAATTTTAAGCCAAAGTGGACCACTTGAACATGTATCTATAGCTACTGTACCCAGGATTGGAGGAGATAATGAGATATCCAGTGGAACAATCACTGAGTGTGATAGAACAGTACCCAGCTCAGCTCGTCATTTGGACTTGGAATAAAATCAGGTGCAATGGGTCTCTCTTTTTGTGTGTAAAAGTGCATCATCTAATGACATGAAGTTAGACTTTGTAGTACCCCATTTTGTTGAAGGGCAAACCTATTATTCAAATGCGCAATGAGGATGTCGATCGTGAAAGTGAAAAATAGAGAAATGCTTTAATTGTGTACATTGTTGGGATTATCCTTGACAAAAACAGGCTTATGTGTGACGTCAGTGGATGAATATATCAAAACCGAGGATAATATACCATGAAAATGGTTATTTTGTTGTGAAATTCAAATCTGGGGAAGACTATGAGAAAAGCATACAAACAGGCCCTTACACATATAACGGCAAACCTATAATTCTCAAATGATGGTCTCCAGATTTTGATGTCAATGATGAGATTTTGAGAATCATACCCTTATGGGTTGAATTGCCAAATTTATCTGTTAACTTCTGGGGTGGCCCATCTCTAAGTAGGGTGGCAAGTGTGATTGGAAGATCACTTTTTGCTGATCAGTGTAACTCTTAGCAAGAAAAAATCTCTTTATCTAGGGTTCTTGTTGAGGTTGATGTTACTCAACCCCTAGTAGAGTCACTGGATATTTTGGATCCTGATGGAAAGCTCTGAGGTCAAAAAGTTGAGTATGAGTTGAGGCCTCAGTTCTGCAAGTCTTGTCTATTGTTTTGACATAATTGTGCCAACATTACTAAACTCCACCAAATCATAACAGATAGAGAGGACCACCAAGGATGGGAAGATTTTGGCAAAGGAAAGATCAAGATGCAACATAAAAAGGTCCTGCTCAGGTGAGGAACACACAAGTAGATGACAATGGCATCATTGTTGCACCTATGGACAAAGGGAAGGAGCCTGAAGAGGAGTTTAAACCTGATACCCATAGAAGGTCACACAATTGGACATATCATGTGCAATCAACCAGTTTGACAGCTTTAAGGAATCAATTCAGTGTCCTGCAATCTATGGATGTAGAGGTACAAAACCCTTAAAATGTGGAAGATGAATGTGGCTCCCATAGTGGGACAGGTCCTAGGGATGATCTATACCCCTTCCATGATCCATATAGCATGCTGGATTGTTAGATGTTTAAATAAGACATCTAAGAAAAAAGATATAAATTTTTTTATTGGTGTAAACAAGTTAGATCTTGTTGGTCTTTTGGAAACTAATGTTAAACAATACAATGTAGATAAGGTTTTTAAAAAGATAGTCCCTCATAGCTGGAGTTTTGAGACCAATTATACTGCTATTGAGAAGGGTAGGATTTGGTGCTTATGGGACAATAAAACTACTCATGTCTCAAAGTTCTTATGTGCCCGTAAGTTAGAAGCATACAGAGTTCTTTCCATGCTACGTTCATTGTGGTTCTTGCTGCTAATGAACCAGCTGTTAGAGCTAATTGATGGTTTGAGCTAAGTCCTTTGCCTACTCTACAACTTCCTTGGTTTGTATGGGGTGATTTTAATAACCCATTAAACATGGGTTTTAGGCTTTATGGGTCACCAGTCACAGTGCATTGCTCAATGTGTGGATACCCTTCAACTAGTGGATTTACACTCAACAGGTTGCTTTTATGGTGCAACAAATAGCAAGGGTCTAAAAGGGTGTATTTCTAAATTGACATGCTTTAGGCAATCAAGCATGGATGGCTACTTATGGGCTGTTTGTTGCTGATTTTTTGATTCTTTCCTTGTCAGATCATTCTCCAATTATGACCAAACATTGTGGTAGACACAACTGTGCGGAATTGGCCATTTAGATTTCAAAACTTCTTGGTGCAGCACCCTGAATTTTTGAAAGTTGTTGGTGAGGCTTCTGCTTGTGAGGTACATGGTACATCTATGTTCAGGGTCTAGAGAAAATCGCAAGCAGTTAAAAGTGCAATGAAGAAGTTGAATTCTACTAAGTATAATAACATATCTACAAAGGTGGAGATTTATAGGTGTCAATTGCATCATGTTCAAAAGCAGATTAGCATTAACATATTTGCTGATTTTGTTTTAGCTGACGAAAGAGTCCACATTACTAACCATATGAATGGTCTAGGTTGGAAAAACAACTTTACAACAAAAGGCAAGGGTTTCTTGGCTAAAGTTGGGTGACCTAAATAACAAATTTTTTCATGCTGCACTCAAGGCCAAAAATGCTTGTAATGCTATCACTGTGATACAAGAGATAGAATAACATATTCTACTGGTATTGAAGCTAAGCTTTTGAGTTTCTATAAAGGTTTACAGGGTTCTAGTACTAGATCTCTACCAGGTATTAACATGGAGTTGCTTAGGTGTGGCCCTTGTTTGTCTCTAGACAATAAAGGTTTCTCTGTATGCGAGTCACTGATAAGGAAGTGTGCACATCATTGGCATTCATTGGAAATTATAAAGTCCGAAGTGTTGATGGGTTTAATGCAATTTTCAAGGAAACATGAGAGATTGTTTAGGGGGATATCATTCAGGATGTGCAAGATTTTTTCTTGACAAAAAGTTGTTAATGGCAGTGCACATCATAACCACTACTTTGCTCCCCAAGAAACATCCATCCTCTATAGTGATAGACTATAGACTTCTCTCATGTTCTACATTGGTTTATAAATTGATATCAAAAATTTTAACGTTTAAATTGGCTGAGGTTATTGACTCAGTGGTTGGCCCTTCTCAATAAGCTTTTATCCCTGGAAGGAGCATATCTGATAATTTAATTTGGGCCATGAGCTTATCAAAAGTTATAACGGGCAGAATATGTCACCAAGGTGCATGCTTGAAATTGACATTCAAAAGGCATATGATTCCCTTGAATGAATCTTTTTGCAGCAGGTTGTAGAAGGCATGGGTTTTCCATTTGTGCACATAAAATGGATGATGGCATGTATTTATTTTGTGAGTTACATTGTGTTTGTGAATGGGGGTCTTACTCATCTTTCTGAAGGCAAGAAAGGCGTAAGGCAAGGTGATCCATTTTCAACTTTTCTCTTTGGGTTAGCAATGGAGTACTTAGCCACGGAGCTAGCCAAATGAGCAAAGATCAAAATTTCAACTTTCATCCCAAATGTAGTATGTAGCAGATTGGGCTTCACTCACCTTTCTTTTGCGATGGTTTGATCCTATTTTGTAGAGGGGACTTGTTCTCTATCCATCTGCTAACTTCCACCTTCCACAAGTTCTCTCACATGTTAGGTTTGCATATTAACCAAGGTAAGAGTTCTATCTACCAAGGAGGGGGCTCAACTAAAGCTAAAAACTAGATTTTGACTTCTGTGAGTTTTTCTGAAGGTGTTCTACCATTTAGAAACCTGGGTGTTCCACTCTCTTCTAAGAATCTTTCAATGAATAAATGTATACCTTTGGTTGATAATATCCTGGCTAGGATCAAATGCTAGTCAGTCATCGAAAGTGTGCTCTTTGGGATTAAGACTTACTGGTCAAAGATTTCTTTGTTGCCTGAGAAACTCATATCACTCATTACTACAACTTGTAGGACTTTCCTTTAGACTACAGTAGTTGAGGCCTCAAACATATATTTGGTGGCTTGGGAAATTGTGACTTTACCCAAGGGTGTTGGTGGCCTCAATGTGATTTTTGTGTACATATGGAATAGGGATGCTATTTTGAAACTTCTTTGGGCCTTGTCTTCAAAACAAGCTTTTTTTTTGGGTTAAATGGGTGCATACCTACCATAAAAGGCATATGAGGAACAATACTACTTCAAACTCTATGTCTTGGATGGTGAGGAAAATATGTCAAGCCACAAAGTGGATTGCAAATATGCCAGGTGGGCTTATGTCTACGACAAAGGCTGGGAAGTTCTCACTCAAGACTGCTTATAATGCTCTGAGAGAGCAAATGCTTTTAGTTACTTGGGCTCAAATGGTTTGTGACAAACTTGCAGCTCCAAAACACACATTTTTTCTTTGACTTGCTGCTCATAGAAAGCTAAGTACCATGGATACAATCAAGTCATGGGGGTTTCAATTTCTTAATAGATGCCTACTATGTGAGAGACAAGAGGAAGATCAAAACCATCTCCTTTTTGCTTATGATTATACCTCCTGGGTTTGGTGTGCTCTAGTGGACTGCTCGGTGCCACTAGAATAACTGGTGCTTGGGATACTGTTCTTGATGGTGTTGTTAAACAAACAAGTGGGAAGTAGAGTAAGGTTCAAGTTGTGAAAGGCATTTTTGCTATGGTTATTTCGTTCATCTAGAGGGAAAGAAATAGCAGGTTGTTTGGCAGTCAAAGTGTTAATGCAAGGGACTTGGTCGAGAAGATCATGCATGAGTTGCATGTCCGATGCTGTGACAACACAAAAGCTAGGAAAGTTTTGAATACCTTGAGTCCTTACCCAGCTTGTTGCGTTTGATAGGTTTCTTGTTTGTTTTGTTAGTAGAGGAGTGCTTCCAGTAGTTAGCAAGTGAAGAAGTTGGGTTAGTTGAACCCTTCCTAGAACGTGGCTTGTATCTTGATTACTGATGCTACCTGGTAGCCATTTTTGTTCCCTTCTTGGAGTTGTTTTGGATGTTCGTTAATATTGCTTATTTTGGTTAATAAAAATTCTTATTTATGAGAAAAAAAAACACTAAGTTCTTATATTGTGACACATAGGGGGTTTAATGTTCGAGCACTAAGGAGTTTCTGGTGGGGATGTAGGGTGGGGTAGTTGTGTGCTTGGTGCGATTTTGATGTGGGTCACTGGAGTGACACTGAGTCCGAGACACAAGGTAAATGACCAACCTTTGGGAATGTTCTCATGAGGAATAGGAACAGAAGTTTGTACTAAAGAACCTGCATTGAGGCACAAGGATGATACCAATGGGTAAGAGGAAGACCCTTAAGACTTAGGGTGTGTTTGGATATTTAGCTAGATTATCGATTTCAGCTTCAACTTCATCTAGTTGATTTTTGTGTTAGCAACCAAATAAGTTGTTTGATTTCGTCTGGTTTTTCAGCTTTAGCTAATTTTTTAGCTAGATGAAGTTGAGAAGCTATCTCCTTTAGATTTTTAAGTTCAGCATAATTTCAGCTGCTAACTGGCTGTGTATCCGAACATACCCCCGTAAGTGTGTACTAAAAAACCTACATATAGGCATCATAAAGTTGGAATAGTGAGCAGTGATTGAAAGTTTAAAAATTATATCTATCAAATTAATACTATCTATTCAGGGTCACTGAAGATGGTGAAAAGAACTAATGTGATAAATGAAAAATAGCTCTTAGATTAACAAACATGAAAGTGATACCCATTGTTCTTAATACTAGTTATCCGACTCTGTAACTTCCAATAATTAGAACACCATAAACAATGAAATGAAAATAACAAACTTCTAGCATATGGCTAATTTATTAGTTTGACTACTGATAAAACAACTATGTTAGCTATCTAAAAGTCTGGACACAGCCTTGCGTAATATATTGACGTGATCGGCTTTGTTGATCCACTTGTTACGAAACTCCAATAGAAACTCTTCACTTCGTACTTCTCCTTCAATAGATTAAACAGTTTCAATTAGCTTCACAACTTGTTTAAGTAGTTCCTTCCTACGAAGTAACTTCACCAATGTAGCAAGATTATACTCTTCAAGAATCCTTTGCATACCCTGAAGTAGTCTGGTTAACCTTACAGCAATGAATGTGAAAAATACTTACTATGCTCACAATATAATGTTTAATGAGTAATTTTCTTAAACTTATCAGCTTGATTAAGAACGCTAACTGCATCGTCTTGTGGAAATTTTACCTAGCAATTAAAAAAGTATGAATTTGGTCATGAAGTAACAAAAAAGTAACTTGACACACGAAATAATTATGATTTGATTAATAAGAATTTCGGACACCTTCCGGTGGTATATATTTACATATTTGTTCTACTAGTGAATTGAGGATTAAAGATCTCAACCTCGTCATCTACGTCAAGTACATCATTTAAGGTTGGCTTTTCCATCTCAAAAATAGATTCTAGTCTTGGCTTATCTCGTTGATGTAAGCTAAGCGGGTTGCTTCTATCTGGAAAAAAAGATACGAAAAGTGTGTTTGAATTATTTATTTGCTATACACTATTATTTTCTATGGAATTAACAAAAGAATACCTACTCACTTTGTATATTTGTCCAAGATGTCAAGACGCTTAATAGAAATAACATGTTTGATGTTGAAACTCTTTTAATAGAAATAATGGAAATAAAAAGTTAACGTAAATACTATCAATTGTATATGTATATACAAAAATAAATACCCACATTAAAATCAGACGGCATTGTAAAAATAAGAAGTTTTCCCAGGAATTCCTCTTCAATTGCTAGATCTTGAGTTCTTTTCTCCATGGCTGATTTATTGCTCCAAAATTACGAGACGATTCAATAAATGTTTTTTTTCCCTACCCTTGCAGGTATTTATAGGTTAACTATGGAACTACAGAAAAAGTGAATTA
>ONZA01002009.1:19606-34886 GCA_900322205.1 Kewa caespitosa
TTTTTTTTTTTTTTTTTTTTTTTTTTTTTTTTTTTTTTAAATATGAGAGGATTATACGTTGTGTTCAGTAGCAATATTTGATGATACAGAGTGTTGGTTTTGGGATACATAACAACAGGATTGAGTTCATAAAAGATAAGTTCTCATCCCTACAATTATGGGATTTACATTTATTCTACACGCCTAATATGGCTAAGAAGTTACTGATTTGTAGCCAACAATAGATAAGATAAACCAACAACTTCTATCCTATCCTTCATTAATGGATCAAAGATCTATCCCTTAAATTGAGGCAAAATCTTATTTTTGAAGCAAAAAAAAAAAAAAAAAAAAAAAAAAATGTCTCAAAAAAAACCACTGTGCGACATATGGCACGGAGCCTCTCAGCCTATCCACCTAACCAATAAAGGTCTTTCAGATGACATCTCTTAGTATGTTGAGTCTTGCCTAGACTTGGTCTACCACTCTTCATATAGTAATATTGATATTAATTGAATAAATCAGGCACATAAACCAAAAATCAGACTACTAAGTCAACGGGCCATGTTCAAAACTACAAGTCATGACCAGTCTGAGTCCATCTAAAGAGAGGTCTCACATTTATAAATAGAGCTCTTCATCCATCATTTTAGTGTGTGGAAAAATCAGAAGTTACAAAGCATTTCCTCCACCACATTTGCACTCTCTAGAGAAGTAACAAGCACATCACATCTAGTTCCACTTTTTTTTTGAGAATCAACACATTGTTCTTGATCAAGTCTCAATCAAACATTGGCCCTTCATCAAGACCAAACAACAGAGATAGAATCATTGGATTTCTTTTATTTGTTCCCTATGATAAAATTACATACAAAGATTGTACACACATACATTCAAATCAATACCAACATTGAATTTGTTCCATATTTATTGTCATATTATTTAGATACAAAATTTGTGGCTACATCGACATTGAGCCGATGTGGTAAAAATAGGCAATCATGCTAACAGGAGAGATCATCTTTATTGACTAAACTGATGTAGAACTCACGCTGGAGGTGAATGCCCTTCAGCATCTTCCATAAAACCTCCATATAAATACAAAGACGTAGAGGAGGGGGAAGGGTGCCTAAAACCTCTGGAAGAACCCCTCTATAACACCCATAATGTTAAAAGAGAAGGTGACAGAGCATCATCTAACTTAACTAGTAATCTTATCAACAACGAGAGAAGGAAACATTGCATTTCAAGATACGTGTAACATCTCAACCCAACTACCACCACAACACTACCCAATAAGATGGGAGTCAACCCTTGGGCCCATAATTGACCAGTAAATTCCAAAAGAAGAATGCATTGTTGCTTTAGTAGTGAGACAAAAACTCTTATAAAATATCTCAACTCCATACATTCTACCGTTGTGGGAGAACCACTACTTTGGGTGTTACAAACTACCCCACTTAAAGAATGCAACGTCCTCATTGCCTCTTCGGCACTCATTTGTTCCATAATCTATCCCTGCAAGACGGTTGCGCTAGGCTCTCTGGCCACAGGTGGAGCACGCGGTTGCGAGGTTGCTCTGATACCATATGTAACATCCCAAACAAACTACCTCCACAACACAACCCAATAAGATGAGAATTTCCCCTTGGGCCGATAATTTACGACTTATGCCCAAAAGAGGAAGGCCTTGTTGCTTTAGTAGTGGGATAGAAACTTTTATAAACTATCTCAACTCCTCTTTATCTATTGATGTGAGAGAACTACTACTTGGGGTGTTACAATAGGAATACCATCGGACAAAATTAGAAGCCTTCCATATGTTAATTTTGACATTATAGGGTTGATATATTTCCTAAGATAAAAGGTGACGACATCAGAAGTCAAGATATGTGCTGAAAATGCTTCTTTTTGGTCGCTGAGGTTCCTATTTCAAATGGAAAATGCTCATCAAATAGCCCTTTGATTCTTTCAAAAAATATTTGTGAAGGTGATGAGAGTAGTATTAGTAGAATTAAGTACATGGCTATGAGTTCCTGAAGTACTCGTTGTTGGTTATATTAACAATAAGAGTAAACTTTGAAAAACTTATTTGAGTTATTGATTCGAACTGAACAAGCGAGGCGTTGTCTATTGAATATTGCCCTAAGTCAAAATTCCCACTCTAAGATGCGGCAGGACTACACGTTCTGACCCCAGGGTTAACTTCAAAGAATGGAGTAGCAATTGTCTGTGACTGTAGCAGTGAATCAAAGGATGTATAGAGAGAAACTGCAATTGAAAAGGAGCGTAAACTGAGTGTGCATTTGTGAATGTTAATTTCCCTGCAGCTTTGTGTTTATGTAGCAAGAAAAAGGAACGTTATATAAGAAAGAGAGAAGGGGAGAAGTAGGAGGAGAAAATCAAGTAGCAGGAAAAAGTAACATTGACTAGATCAAGTCGATACTCTCAAAGAATTGGAAGCTACATCCAACAATCACTTACTATGTACAAATTTTTGGAAAACATGTGAGAAGCATATTTTAAAGGACAATCACGTGAGCTAAGTCCTCAACCTGACACTTAAAACATAGAGACACCTCCTGCGAACAAATGGCCCTATCATGCCTTGGTCTCATGATCACTCTAGAAATTTAGCCCATATACTCTCATAAGAGGTGGGAAACCCCCCACAATCAAGTAGGTGAGTCCATTAAGTGTGTTACGCGCACACCACCAAAATTTAGACTACAAAACTCATTAAGGATAAAACATTCAACCTCAACAATGATAGTATATCATCATACTACACGACGCAATAGGTAACTGAATGTACCTCAATTTACTATTAATATCAAAGCTCACAAGTATTCACCACATGACTTCGTTTGACCCATTGAACTTGGTATACCAAGTTGGTTATCAGTCATGAGGATCCTACAATATACGGATCAACCCAATCCTTTTAGCAGGCTTGAAAACCATTTTTCTACTTACTGATTTTGTTAGTGGATCCACCAAGTTTCTCTTGGACTTGACATAGTCTAGATAAATTATACCATGCTTAAGCGAATTGCACACAATATTATCCTTGAATCTGATGTATACTCTTACCATTATATACCTTAATTTTGCCCGTATGTATGGCAACCTTCGAGTGACAATGAAGAAACACAGATGGGACTGGTTTTTTTTTTCCAAAGGGAAATTTTTGCTAAGAAATCTCTTAGCCACTCAGCTTCTTATCCAGCCAAATCTAATGCAATGAACTCTTCCATCATCGTGGATTTCGCAACATATGTTTGCTTGGAAGATTTCTAGGCTCCTGCTAAGGTAAAAATATAACCACTAGTAGAATGGATATTTACACTCTCCAAAATCCAATTAGCATCACCAAAGCCTTCCAAAATTGGAGGATGACCACAGTACAAACCATAATGCATAGTGCCCTTTAGAAATCGAAGTAAATGAATCAATGCATTCCAATACCCTTGCCTATGATTATGAGTATAGCGACTTAATCTACTCACAGAATGTACAATGTCTAGACGAGAATAGTTCATCAAAAACATAACACTGCCAAGGATTTTAGCATACTCACTTTGGTTCACACCATCACCTAAGTTCTTCTTTAAGATAGCACCAGGATCTTAAGGGGTTCTAACTAGTTCAATGTCAAAGTAACCAAATTTTTTCAAAATGTTTTTGACATAGTGAGTTTGGTTAACCTAAACCTTGAACCTGTCTTTTCAACTTTAACTCTCAAAATCACGTTAGCAAATCCCATGTTTTTCATATCAAAAGAAGACTTGAGGATTTCTTGGTAGAATCAACAACAGTCATGCTAGTGCCAAAAATGAGCATATCATCAACATAAAGCGCAATTATAACACCAACAGTGGCATAAGATTTTACATATATGCAACAATCAGCATCACATGCAATAAACTTCAATTTTAAAACCACATTATCAAATTTTTAATGTCACTATGTAGTAGCTTGTTTTAGACCATATGAAAATTTTAGTAGCTTACATACTTATGCTCTTGACCAGACACTCTAGACCCTTCAGATTGGAATGATGGGACATGCATCGACATGAGACACTGAACGCGGAGAAGCCACAGTTCAAAAACAGTTGAGGTGGTCAACGTGGAGGATAAGGTGAAGAGGAGATGGAAGGAGCAAACAACCCTGCAAAGCCCCTGAGAGTCATGGGGTGAACAGGATCTTGAACTGCAACCGAGAGGTCTTCTTTGCTAAGATGGACCAAAACCTCCTCCCGAAAGCCAGCCCGATGCAGGAAGCCGATGTAGTGGGCTACTACTTCTGCCACTACCATCGCGACAACGGGCACTCAATCTGGTATTGCCGCGAGTTGGGAAGAAATTTGGCAGAACTAGCCAAAAAAGGGAAGATCAACTCCTTTCTCAAGGACAAGAATAAGATCCCCACATCGTAGAGGAAGGGGGCAAGCAGCTCAGACAACTCGTCTGACTCAAAGGCGATGGCCCACAAAGTCGTCTCAATCATATGTGGTGGCCCCACTTGTGGAGGGGTGACCTTGAAAGCCAAAAAGTGCACCTCCGTTCCCTTGGCCAGACCATGCTGGTCAAGAAAGCTCCTATGTTCGGGAAACCCACCACGTTCGATGAAACTGACGCCAGGGAACTATACTCTCACGATGATCCTCTGATCGATGAAATCAAGGTATCTAATACCTTGATAAAAAGAACTTTGATAGGCACCGGCAATTACTTTGATGTCATCACCTCATATTGTTTGGCAGAGTTGGGGTATGATGTGAAATTGTGCTGTTAAGCTATCCCATGTTTGTTTTCGAGGAATATGAAGTGCATCCCATCAAGTCGGTACAATTACAAGTCCAGATGTGACCCAAAGACTTCGTGACATAGTGTCTCGCTAAGTTCTTAGTTGTCAATGTCCCCATGTCTTATAACATCATTCTAGGATGGCCCACTCTCACCACCATCAATGCAAATGTAATGACGTCCATTCTGACTATCAATACTACAACGATAACGGAGAGGTGGGAAAACTTCTGGGTGATTAGAAGTCAGTTCGGCAATAGTACATCAAGTACCTAGGTAAGCCTTCCTCTGCCGCCATGGGTGGAGTGACGAACCCCCTCACCATGGAAGGGGGACAGAAACTCGTCATCATGGACAAAGTTAAAGAACCTGAGCTGAAGAAGTTGAAGAAGGAAGAGAACGGGCCGAACAATTCCGCTGCACCTATAAATTGAGAAAAGAGCAGAAAAGGGAAGAAACTCGAGTTCCTCATGCTGGAAATACCGGGGCCTAACTACACGACCTCATGAAAGAACCTGAGTGTGCTGAACCAATTGGTGAGAAAATCGAGGTCATCTTGGATGCGATGCGACCAGAAAGCGACACCCACTTGGGAGTCGAATTGGGTGAAGGGATCTAGAGCGACATGACTGAATTACTCCATGAATTCGAAGACGTCTTTGCTTTTTGCCCAAAGGAGATGCCCGGGATCGACCTCACGCTCATCGAACACAAACTTTGGCTAAGCCCTAAAATGAAGCCAGTCAAGAAAAAACGTCGACACCTTGGGGAAGAAAGGAGCAAGGCTGCGTCGGCCGAAGTGAAGAAGTTGCTTGAAGTATGGTTCAACGAGGAGCTCATCTATTTGAAGTGGATCACCAATGTTGTGCTATCAAAAAGAACAATGGGGCTTGGAGGATGTGTGTTGACTACACTGACCTTAACAAGGCATGCGAGAAGGATGACTTCCCTCTTCCTCGGATGGAACAACTCATCGACTCCACCACTGGTCAAGAGCTCCTGAGTTTCATGGAAGCCTTCTCCGTCTACCATTTGGTCTTCATGAGGAAGAAAGACAAGAGTTCCACAACCTTTATTTTGGACGATGGAGTTTTTTGCTACACCATGATGCCGTTTGGACACAAGAACGTCGGGGAAACCTTTCAGAGGTTAGTGCAAAAGGTCTTCCGATGTTAGATAGGCAGAAACCTTGAAGTCTATGGTGACGACCTCATTGCCAAGACCGGTTGGCAAGTGATCACATCAACGACTTGAGGTAGACCTTGAAACGTTAAGGGGATACAAGATGAAGTTATATCCCAAGAAATGCATCTTTGGTGTCCGAGGCGGGAAATGTCTGGGCTTTGTTGTGAATGATAGAGGGATCGATGTTAATTCCAAAAAGGTGCAAGCAATCCTTGACATGCAGCCCCGCGTTGTGTCAAGGATGTACAAAAGCTTACGAGGTTGTACTGCCGCCTTGAATTGCTTTGTTTATAGGTTGGCTGATAAGTGCGCACCATTCTTCCCCGCGCTCAAGGGACCAAGTTCAGCTGGGGCCAAGAAGCAGAAGAGGCCCCCAAAAATTTGAAAGTTTATTCGGCCAGTTGCCCAGGATATGGTCCCCGACGCCAGATGAGCCCCTTTTCATATACTAGGACGTGTCGGATAAAGTTGTCACCTTCGTCTTGATAAAAGAGTACAAAAAGGTCCAGACTACGGTGTATTTCACTAGTCATGCCCTGACCGATGCAGAGTTCAGGTATTCCACCGCGGAGAAGTTTTCCTTGGGTTTGGTGATCTCATCATGGAAGCTACGACCATACTTCTCCTCGCACCCAATCACATTCTTTACCAACCAGCCTTTGAAGAAATTTCTGGGCTGATTCGAGCATAGATATGGACTGACGAACTGACTGACTATGACATCAGTTATGAGCCCAGGAGGTCCATCAAGGGCCATGCATTGGCCGACTTCATGGAAGACATGACACCACCGGCGAGTCAACCCCTAAGCTGGAGGGAGAATTGGGAAGAGTGCGTTGACTTATCTTCCTACAAAAATGGAAGTGGCGCCGGAGTCACAAGGACTTTGCTTGAAGGAGACTTGTTCGAGAACACCATCAGGTTCAACTTCCAAGCATCCAACAATGAGGCCGAATATGAGGCGTTTCTGGCAGGAGTGCAGAGGGCCAAGCCTACAAGAGCAAAGAAGCTTGAAGTAAAAATGGATTCCCATCTCGTAGTGTCACACATCACTAGTGAATACGAGGCACGGGAGGTAAGTATCAAAGCCTACGTCCAAAAGGTAAAAGCTTGGCTGATCAAATTTGAAGAGGTGAACGTCATCCATATCCCCCGGCCTAAGAATCACCAAACACTTTTGGGAAGAATTGAACAAAAGAAGCATTGAAACACAACCCACAAGAGAAGTGAAGCTCTTTGAAAAAAGTGATGACTGGATGGACCCTATACCTGCTTGGCTAAGGGATATCCTTCTGCCAGATGATGAGAAAGAGGCAAAACGGATTCAGACAAAGGGCCAATGGTTTATCTACAGGGATTGAGATCGTCTAATGAGGTCGTACTCCTCACCCCTGCTCAAGTGTCTTTCCTGACCTCAGGGAAAACATATCTTAACCGAGCTACAATAAGGTGTGGGTGGATCCCACCACGACGGACGTGCCCTTGCATCCAAGGTCATTTGAGTTGGTTTTTATTGGCCCACCATATCTGAAGATGTTGCTGAACTTGGGAAAACTTGTTCCAAGTATCGGTATCATTCTCCCGTGCCGAAGCTTCCATCTACCGAGCTCACACCGATCCTAGAACCGCTCCCCTTTAGCCTCGGAGGATGGACATCCTGAGACCATTCCCCTCAGCCCTAAGCCAGGTGAAGTTTTGCATTGTAGCCGTAGATTACTTTACTAAATGGGTTGAAACTAAACCAATACGCAGTAGCTGAAGTTAAGAAGTTCATCAAGGATAACATTTTGTCCCTCTTTGGCACCCCCAGGGGCATTGTGTTCGATAATGGGCGTTAGTTCAACACCCCTCAAGTCACAGGATGGTTGACCGAGTTGAGGGCACAAGCTCTCTTCACAGCAGTAGCGAGGCCACAACGCAATGGCCAGGTTGAGTCCACCAACAAAACCATTGTCAACGGCCTGACAAAGAAGCTTGACAAAGCAAAAGGTTTATGGGACGACAAACTCTATGGAGTGTTGTGGTCGCTCCAAACTACAGAGAAGGTAGCAACTAGGGAGAGCCCTTTTATGCTAGTCTTCTGCAATGACGTCATCCTTCCAATCGAGTTGACTTTAGAAAGACCCCTGGTAAAAGGATTCGACGAGGCACAGAACGGTCAGTGGCTTCGACTCAATCTAGACTTGCTCCCAGAAGTCCGAGGTAACGCTTTACTGTGCATGGCAGTATAGAAATATTGTAGGGCAAAGGGGTACAATAAAAGGGTGAAAACCAAAAACTTACGTGTCGGCGACCTCGTCAATAGGAAAATGGAGTCTACGGGAAGACAAAACGAGGACGTAAAACTCAGTCCAAGCTGGAAAGGTCCTAATGTTATTATAGAAGTCATCCAACCTAGGACTTACAGACTTGAAGACCTGAAGGGAAGAAAGATCGAGAGAACTTGGAACATCAATAATCTCAAGAAATTCTATGTTTAGTTCCCAAAACCTAACCCATCCTAGGGTTAGGATTAACAAGCCCGTCCCATGGCCGTAACTACCTGATGCTTAGGTAATCTAACTCATCCTTGAAGTTAGAGTGGAGTCGACCTCCTAAAAAAAGTCGTGTAATAAAACAAACCTATCCTATGGCCGTTGTTTATTTCGTTTGTTCAAACTCATCCTAGAGTCAGATTGAAGATGACCACCTTAAAAGCCATGTAATAGGTTTTTATGAGGTCGGCTCCCTTAAGCAAGCTGAGATTGTGTTAGTTCATCATGGAGCAAACTGAGGTTGGCTCCCCTCAATAGCCAAGAATAAATTCTATTACAAGTTCCTACTCTCAGCTAATCTAAAGTTTCCCAACCCAGCCCATCCCGAAAACAACAAAGAATATGGGGCATCTACAAATAATTATTCGTTGCTTCCCTTAATGGGGGAAAAGAGCTAGACTGACCACGTCATACTGATAAGGATGATTAAGGCAACCAACCAAAAAAAACATGGCGAAGTGAAATCTGCGAACTAGATCAGAAAATTGCAATAACCAATTAGAAAATTTTACAAAAGAGCCCCGAAGCCATTGTTTTAGTTCTGTTCAAAATGGGCTCGCAAGCCAGAGACAAAAAAGAAAAAAAGAGAGAGGAACAAGAAGCACCATCACGTCGCAAAGCTTTCACACCAGTTGCTGCTGCTCCTCCATCGACACCTGTTGCTGCTTCTTCTCCGCCAATGCCGCACGATAGAAAACGTCATAGGGCTCGTAGTTCAGCTCCTCCTTTAGTTGATCTTGGGCCCCATCACAAAGCTCCTCGGGGAGCCTCAAGATATCAGCCTTTGCCGAGATGGCATCAAAGCCGCTTAGGAACCCAACACATTCTTGACGGTGTTCCCCCAGATATCTTCCAGCTCAGCTGGTTGACTCTCGAGTCGTTTCTGGAGAGCAAGGACATCGGCAACCCTTGTCCCAAGCTTCAACTAGAGCTTACCTAGCTTACTCTCCAAGGTCTTCTAAACCTTAGCAAGCTTGGAGGAAATGGCGGACTGGGCCTTCTTAGCCTCGGTGGGCAAGCTCCTTCTTTGCCTTAGTATAGGCCTACTCCACCGACGTAGTCAGTTCATTGATGTTCTCATCTTGGGACCGCATGACCTTATCGAAGTAGTAGGCCAAAAGATATTGCTGCAAGAACAAAGAAATGATGTAAGAAACAACGACATTAAAGAATGGAACGAAACGACCTCATTGTATCGACCTTGTGCATCTTGCGGAGGAACTTCTCCCGAGCCTAGTCGTGATGTAGGCCCATGAACCTAAGGTCATCCTCGGGTACCATACGCTCCCTGTAGGACTCCACCAAGCATCTTTGGGCCTTGGGGACCAAGAAGAACAACATAAAGGCGATGGGGTCAGGGGCTATGTCATGAGTCGGAGAGTCCACCGGGGTCTTGAGCTTGACAACAACCTCCTTCCCCTTGTTCCTTGGAGGCTTCTCGGAGTTAGTGGGGATAGAGGCGCGATCAACCCTCTGCCTCTTCACGGGCAGAGTGACCGAAGTATTCCATGTCTGCCCCTTCAAGTCGATGACTAGGATGTCCTTGCCAGCAAAAGAATCATCCCAATCCTTCCATAGAATGCCGCGAGGTTACTGTGGAGGTGGTTCAACAATAGTAACTTTAACAGCCTCCGGAGTGGTAGGCCCTTTTTTGGCCAATGTGGCATGGGGAGTAGGCGGCCGACGTTTTTGCCCCGACGTGGAAGTATCATTGCGCTGAAATAAAGAAAACATCAGAAAATTACAAAAGCAGCAGCGAAACGGAACAAAACGAAAGCACAAAACCAACCTTCGATGCGGCCATGGCCGCAAAATTCAGCTGCATTTCTCGATCCATGCGAGCTTGTGACTCCTCAAGAGCCGACTTCACCATAATGTCGACATAGCCTTTCTCCATTAGCTTGACCTTGGTAGCAGCTGCAAAACGTGAGTTAGCATCTAACAAGTTAGAAGAAATGGGGTGGGGGACCGAGATGAAGAGATCTACCAGCATCACCCCCATAAGGGCCATATACTTCATGAAGGCATTGTTCACCAGCCAGCCTGTTAAAGGTTGCCACCACAACATACATTTCACGAGGAGATGACTACGGGGTGTAGAATGCATCCCCAAGAACTTGAAGTACTACAGAGAAGTGAGGTCAACCGGTGACAATGGTAGTCAGCCGACTTTCAGATAACAGCGACGATGTGGCTCCCCTACGTCCACCCCTAAACGTTCCAAGCACCTACCTTCTTCCTCAGGTAGTAATAGTTATCCTTCCACTCATGGACCAATCTGATCTTTAGGGGAACAAACACATAATCGGTGGCCTCATTGAAAGAAAAGAAGCCTTTGCAACCCGAAATTGCACAAAGACGCGACGTCAGCCTTAACTAAAGCGCCAACGTCAGCGTGAGGTCATACACCTTACAGATGAGAAGAAAAAATGAGATCATCACCCATGAATTGGCGCGAGCTGACAAGTGGCCTGTTGAAACTCGTGCAACAAATTAACAGCAAACTGTGGGATCAAATACCTAAATCCAAAATCAAACATCTGTGTGTAAACCAAAATCGTACCCGTAAGGGGAGATGTTATCAAGCCACCACGACCTGGATAAATGAGCTCCACGTCGGTAGAAGATCCAAACTTATGTAAGAACCACCTGATGTCCTTGTCCGGAATGGTCCATCGTGTCCTAAACTAGGCCGGGTGAAGAATGACATTTTTCTTGCCTTCTTCTCTAGGAGGATGAGGTGCAGAAGTACTCGCCTCGCCTGTTCAATCTGCATCCAAAGTGAACAGATCATCCTCCTCCTCAACTACATGGCTCCACACCATACCAGCCTCCTGGATCCCATTGTCGACTCCTCTACCCTTACCGGCTTTACTACCACTAGTCACATCGTCGAGCTGGTCATCCTCGTCCAAGTCAGACGAATTATCAGTTCCCGAGTCTGACGCCATTGAAGCACTTCAAGATGACTCTGCCGCATCCACGTCGGTGTTCCCTACCCGGTCACTCCCCTCCTCCCCGGTGTATGGTGGAAACGAACTATCAGATATGGTATCGCCCGAAAAGCTACTAGAGCTTGTAAGAACGACCTCGGGAATGAACTGACTCATAACTATACACCAAAGCAATCAAAAATAAGCAATTTGCCTCGATGTGCCACAGTTTTGGCCGACCTTGGCGGGCGGTGGCGCGGACTTGTCCTTGGATTCCCCAGGTTGCCGGACATGTCGCCCCTTATGAGCAACTGCATTTCTCCTTGTGTTCTGAGATGACGCTAGAGACGCCGAAGGCGGCACATTGCAAAAACCATTTTTTGGGAGTTGGGGTGACCTTAGATATTCCCCACTCTCAAACGAAGGTGGCAAACATTGTGGGATGAACTGGCACCTGCCGGACTGAGATCATGACCTTGGGGATTCAAAGCGTGAAATGGGGCCACGTCTAGAGGAGTGTTAAAATGCAGTTCGTTCAATTCTTCTTGCAAATTTTCTTTCTTCTTACGGAGTTGGTCCGGCACGGATTCACTTAGGGCCATCCGACCATCAATCTTGTCAAACAAAGCATGAGTCTGCGGCCTCAACCCCCGCAAGTTAGGGCCCGAGGTGAAGTGTGCACGATGTCAGAACATATTATACAACACAAGAATGAATGAAGAATAAATACATCGTTTACAAAGGACAGGGTAGGAGAAAAGCAGCAAACACAAGCAAGCGAGGTAGTCACGTCGGAATTTCTCTCTCTTGAAGTAGAGTTTCTCTCTCTCAAAATGCATAAAATGAGAGAAAAGGAAGCGCTTACATATAGCGGGGGAGAGTAACTGCTCATCTCCCTCCTCCAATACCGACACGTATCCGCATTAATATTCTACATGATAAAAATTAGACATCTCAAGATCCGTGCAACCCTTGGGCTTCCACAGTGAATCATGTTGTTGTGGTGTCAGGTCAGGCTCCATCAGGATGCTGTTGCACCCCGACCTGAGGGGCAAATGTTGAGACCATTCCGACAGTGCATCATCACGAGGTCGCGACACCCCTACCGAGGTGAACATACTTTCGGATCACCTTCAGACCCGACCTCAGTATGATATAAATAGAGGTGACATGCCAGGTCTCCATGGACCTGCCCCCTGTTGAACAATCGGGCCCAAACCCTTGTCCTCCATGATCCACGCTCTTTAGGGATGATGTCTCAGGCTTTGATTGGCATCACGTTTCCCAAGGACCCTATATAAAGGACCCTTGAGCTTCCCGAAAAAGGTACACTTATTCTCTGACTCATTGTGCAAGACGCTATTCCGTCCATCTCAGAGCAAATAGCATCTTCTTGCCATCTCATTCCGGCTTGTCACTTTGCTTTCGTTAATCACGTACTGACTTAAGCATCGAAGGAAAGATCCCCGGAACCACCCTGAGAGCAGTTCACGTTTTCTACTGTGCAAGGAAACGAGGTAACATTTTGAGCTCAACTTCTTAGTTCTCCTCTTTGATACTATCCACCCTTTGACGTTACGAGGGCTCACTATGGAAAAAAGATCCCGCAACAGGTTCCATCTGCTCTCAACTTCTTCTTGAAGATCTCCACTTGCATTCAAGTGGTCTAGATCTCGAGTTAGGTCACTTGAACCAATTATGGTTAGATAGGATATAAGTCAATTCACCATAAAGTGCTTCCTTCCAGAAAGCAACATGGATTTATCTCATAGCTTATTCATACATTTTAGGATCTTCCTCAATAATAAATAATATCATAAAAGTATCATCTGTAAGTTTGGGTTCCTCAATTAGGAACGATTCAATTAAATCAGGGTCAAAACTTATAGCTACTCTAGCCATCGTACTTCTCCTACGCTCAAGCTCAATATCTTCTTCTATGTCATCAGTGGTTAGGTACACTGTCTACATGTTTATGGACACTTATCCTCATAGGAAATATATCCTCAATAAATACAGCATCTCTTGATTCTACAACTGTAAGTGTTAGAACCATCTTCCTTAATCATAAACCTATGTGTTGCACTATTGGAAGCATAAACCACAAACATATAATCAATAGTCTTAGGAGAAATTTTATTTCTTCTAAATTTAGGCTAAGCTACCTTACCAAGACACCCCCACACTTTTATAAAATTCAAATTTGGTGGATAACCTTTGCAAATCTCATAGGGGCCTCTATCATGTCTCTTATGTGGAACTCTATTTAATACATGACAATCTAAAAGAATAGCTTTCCCCCACATAAAGTCAGGGGAGCCAAAAGAAATTAACATCATGTTCATCATATCCTCAAGGGTTCGATTTTTGTTTTCTTTTTGCTATACCAATTTGCTGAGGTGTATAAGGTGCGTTAACCTCATGAATAATTCTATTTTACCACAATAATGTGAAAGGAAATTACTATACTTACCACCTCTATCTCACCTTACTATCTTGATTTTTCTCTCAAATTGATTTTCAACTTTAGCCTTACAAATCAATATATTTTTCTCAACATCACTTTTGTTCCTCAATAGATAAACCTTAGTAAATCTAGAGCTCATCAACAAAGGTTATATAATATTTCATGCCACCTATGCTCACATAGTTTTCAAAGTATGCTAAATGTTTGCACCTATTTCATGAGGTTGAGAGTTCCTCTTGGTCACACTCTTAAAACGTTTCTTTGGATGTTTTGCCTCTACACAAATATCACATTTTTGCATGTCATTGGTGATCAAACTAGGTAACAGGTTTAAACTTTTCTTCTTTTCAATGGAATTAACAATAACATCTCTGAGTTTAGAGTGTCATAAATCAAGAGCTCAATAATGTAAGCAGACGAAGGAGTTTAATTTATTTCAACATGAAGAACAACCAAACTCCCATTTCAAATGTCCTTACCAACAAAGTTTTCATTTTCAGTTAAAACTAGCTTACTAGAATCAAAAGCAAGTTTCACACCAGCCTTATTAATTAAAGGCATTGAAAATTAAATTTCTTTGCATATTAGGAACATGCATAACATTTTCGACACCTAAAACTTATCCATATGTTAGTTTGAGATGCAACTTTTCAATGCCTTGAACTGCAACTTTGTTGGTGTTGCCCATGTAGACGTAGTCACCATGATTTATATCATGCATCTCTTTGAAAATATCTTTGTTGGTGCAAATATATTGTAACCTAACACTTTGGAAGATTAGAGGCCTTAAGGTTCCGTTTGGTTGGTGGTAAAATCATTTTTCCCCAAATGTGTTACTTTTTTTTCAAGTTTGTATTAGATTGAGAGGAAAAACATTTTCCAAAGTTAAGCCCTTTTGATTGAAAATGGGTTGATATGAAGGGTGAGAGGGGAAAATCAACTTCCTCCCATCAACAATAGAAAAACTTTAATCTCCATCACATTTAGAAGGAGGGAGGTGGAAAAATAATTTTTCTCTATCCATATAATTTTGTTCCATCTAACTAAGTGATATGGAGGAAAATGATTTCTGTTCAACTAAACGGAGACTAAATGTACAACTCAAATTGGAGATGAATATCAACTGCTAAACTACTCGCACGCAAAACAATTCTGAAACCTAACTCAAACAAAGATCAAATTACATACCCAAGTCTTCAATAATTTAAACACCAAAATCATTTTTCAAAATGTTACGGAGAACTGTACCTACGCAACTACTAAACCAAGTAAATATGAACTCATGTTTATCTCTGCACCCACACCAACTATTTCTCACCCAATAATGATTCTCTTTGTAGCAATTAGAGTTTCACTCGGGGCGAGTCGGTA
>ONZA01002011.1:23721-34020 GCA_900322205.1 Kewa caespitosa
CCCCCCCCCCCCCCCCCACCCCTCTTTCCCCGGCTGTACGCGCTCTCTCTCTGTGTCTCTCTCTCGTACAACTATGCAACACCTCTTGTGAAAGCACAGCTCCCATTAAGCTGGCCACAAGACCATTGTCACCTATAAGGAAGAAAAGAATCAATAAATCAGGGTGTTGCAGTAATGAACAAATACACACATTATTCAGAAAGTGAAAGCCTTAGATAGGCCTCAATCAGACTGTGAAACAGCTCCCTCCATCAGAAGGACCAAAGATGATGATGATCTTTCACCATCATACCACAATCAACTTCAAACCAAAAGAAGCTTGTGCTAATGTGGATTGGTTATTTAACTTCACAACTTCGGACTAATCTGTCATGAAAACTATCGATCAGCTTGGGTCACTGACAGAATCCCTATCTGCCCGATGCCAGTGTATTAGCCTTGCTTAATTGCCCATGCAAAGCAAGGCAAAACGAGTGTCCACTCTCCATCAAGCTGTCGAAATGCCAATCTCGATGTATGATAAAATCATATCCTTTTCTCTTCTTTTTTGTTTTTTTTTCATTTCCATTGCTGAGGGCTTTCATCTGTAGGCGAGCCAGGAACGAATGGGACGAAACCTCTCCCACCAAAAACAGGCCGCATAAAAGCATCATCAAATTTTCGCCAGTAGTGGTGGACTGTATGAGTGGGCGTGGTTAGAAACATCCGGAAGCTGGTTGGGCTGGTTAAAATGTAGCTACCAAGGGTAGCCTCAGAGTCATGGCCGTTTCCAAGGAGAGGAACCGATAAAGATTTAGGAGATGATGGATCAGTTTGATCGATATTGTTGTAGTATTTTGGTGAAGGAAGCAAGAGCCTCACTAGAGGCTTTGTCATCAAGCCAAATACCTGCACAAATTGAAAGTTTGGAGATACTAAAATTAGTTGAAAGGTTATACTCATATCTAATAACTAATGAAATCAATTACCTTATAATACCACACATTCTATATTGCATTCTTCAGACAATTAATTCAACATATCACCCCAGTCAAACGAGATAGTATTTGATCACTAAGACTTTAAAGAAAAGAGTAAAATGAAATCAAGTAGGGTATAAGAATTTAGGTTTAATTGCTGTGGCTAGATAGAAAGAACTCCAGTCGGACTAACTAGCACCTTTAAGGCCTTGTTAATTTGTTCCAGTTATATCAAAGACAGTAATCTTGAGTTACTAGATCGTGTTCGGATTTAGTAATGACGATCCTCTGACTCTCTCTAGGCTTGTACTAGGGTTAGGGTTAGTGTGTGAGTTTCTTCTTCCCCAAGTTTGCTTTCTTGTGGGATTTTTCTGGTGAACACACCTAGTGTTGGGATCTAGGGTTTCTTTCTTTCTCTTTTTTCTTCAATCTTCTTCTTTCATACCTCTTTCCCGGGGTTGTTCTTGGTGCAGGTGTTGATAGAGCGGAGACCATCGGCTAGGGTTTGCATAGATACCGTGAGAATCTCGACATCGGGGCAGGTAGATGGAGTCCCTTGAAGCGGCGTGGAACAGACTGAAAATAAAGGAGGATGAGGAGGAAGGGGAGGAGTGGGACATGGATGAAGTCCCAAGTGAGGACATGAGTACTCAGATCGAACTGTGTCTCGCAGGGAGATTGATGACTAGAACGGCAGTAAAGATTGAAACGTTGAAGATGGTGATGAATGGGGCGTGGAGGCCAAGAAAGGGGCTGGTGGTTAGGGCTATCGAAAACAACATCTTTATCTTTCAGTACTTCTGCCCACTTGATAGAAAACGGGTCCTGGAGAATGGTCCTTGGGCTTTTGATGGTTCCCTCCTATTACTCAAGGAGATTACGGGTAAAGAGCAGCCGGAAGAGATTCAGTTTGCAACGGTTGACTTTTGGGTGGAGGTATATAATTTGCCTTTGGAGAAGCGCAATAAACATGGAGCAACATGGATTGGTAATAGGTTGGGTGAATTTTTGGAGGTAGATGAGTCGGATGTGTCGGGTTGGGCGAAAACGATCAGAGTTAGAGTTCGTCTCCAACTTGATAAGCCACTGGCGAGAGGGAAGAAAATCATTATCGGAGGAGTTGCAAAGTGGATTTATTTTCGATATGATCGACTACCAGACTTTTGCTATCTTTGTGGTATGCTCTCCCACCAAGCGAGAGATTGCAGCTTGTTTGACGATGAGGTGCCGAAAACGGAGTACCCGTACGGTGCTTGGCTTCGCTGCTCTCCAAAGAAGGGACGAAGTAGAACTACTGCAGCAGAGAGGGAGGCAGAGAATAAGTTGTTCATGGATTTAAGAGAGCAAGGGAAGGCAAAAAAAAGAATTATGTTCGAGAATGAGAAGCAAGTGGGGATCGTGGTGAGAGATGGGAAGGAGCAAAGTAACAAGGAAGCTGTAAAAGGTGAAAGCAGTAAGAATATCATTGAGGGGGTTGATTGTAATGGCGGTAGAGGTGAGGGAGGAAAAAACAATAAGAAACAGAAGGTGGGAAGTGAAAGCAAAGAGGATGACTCCATGGAGACAGACACCAGTTCGCACCTCAATGTTGGCGCACACAATTCTTCTACGGATGGCGGTAAGGCGGTGATCGGCTCGAACCGACACCGCCAAGCCCAATGAATACCATGTGTATTAACTGCCGGGGACTTGGCGATCCCCAGGCGGTTAAGGACTTGCGTAGTTTACTACGGAGGTCTAAGCCAGATATAGTCTTCCTATCGGAGACTAAGTTAAGTGGTGTTGAGATGATTGAAGTGGTAAAGGAAATTGGGGAGTTTGAGTTTGATTGGGTTGATAGTATGGGGCGGGCAGGAGGTTTAGCGTTGTTGTGGAACAAAGAAAACTCGGTTAGCTTGCTGTCTAAGTCGATTCATCACATGGACGTGAGGGTCATGTTGCGTGATTGTGATAGTGAATGGAGATTCACAGGACTTTATGGATGGCATGAGGCTCAAAATAAGAAGCTTACTTGTGATTTGATCCGAGAGTTGCATGGTACACATAGTATGCCGTGGTTAATAGGTGGTGATTTCAATGAGATACTTTACAACAATGAAAAACGTGGTGGCATAGTGAAAGACCAGCGAGTTCTTGAACTTTTTCGGGATACGCTAGCGGATTGTGACCTCCGGGATGTAGACTACAAGGGTTATGATTTCACTTGGTGGAATGGGAGAGAAGGAGAGCAAAAGGTCGAGGAACGACTTGATAGATTTGTTGCGAATACAGAATGGTCGGCTATATTTCCGTTAGCTGTGAACACTCATCTTGATGAGTTCTTTTCGGACCATCTCCCGATTCGATTAGATCTCAACCTGAGGGGTAGAGCTCCGACGAAGCGACACAAAAAACGGTTCCGGCTCGAAAATATGTGGGTACTTGAGGAGGGTTGCGAAGAGGTTATTAAGGGGTCGTGGGTTCCAAGTGTGGCGCTGGAGGGAGGAGAAGGCTTCTTGAGGCAGCTAAAGAACTGTAAGGAGGCGCTGGGGGAATGGAATTCAGCTACTTTTGGTCATATTCAAGAAAAAATCAATAAGGCCACAAAGCAGCTAGAGCGTGCGGCCACGGTTGAAGAGAGGCGACCATTAATGAGTGAGATTCGAGATTTACGTCGGAAAGAAGAGATCATGTGGTGGCAGCGTTCTAAGTCTAATTTCATGAAATTTGGGGATGAGAACACCAAATGGTTCCACGAGAAAGCTAGTTCGAGGAGGCGCAGGAACTTCATTAAGGGCCTGGAGGATGTTAACGGTGTTGTCCAATGTGAGGAGATCGACATGGAGCGGATTACTATGGAGTACTTCACTGCCATCTTTTCGGCAGGAACCCCTCAAGAGTTCGAGAAGGTGCTGCTGTGTGTGACGCCGAGAGTGACTCACGAAATGAACGAATATCTATGCAAACCCTATACTGAGGCTGAGATCTACGAGGCTCTAAGACAAATGCATCCCGGGAAAGCTCCCGGACCTGACGGTATGAATGCCTATTTTTACCAAAAATATTGGCATGTTGTCGGTCCCTCTGTTTCTCATCTTGTTCTGTCCATTTTGCATGGTAATGAGTTCCCGGCTGATATTAATCACACCAATGTTGTTCTGATCCCGAAAAAACAAAACCCTACTAAAATTGCTGAATTTCGTCCGATAAGCTTGTGTAATGTTGTGTTTAAGTTAGCTACTAAAACGATTGCGAATAGGCTCAAACACATCCTTCCCCATATTATTTCTAAGAATCAAAGTGCATTCACCCCGGGTAGACTCATTAGCGATAATATTATTGTTGCTTTTGAGACATACCATTCAATGCACTGTGATACGAGAAGTAATGGGCACATGGCTATCAAACTTGATATGAGCAAAGCGTATGATAGGGTCGAGTGGGTGTTTTTGGAGAAAATCATGGACAAATTGGGCTTTAGAGGCGAGTGGATTAGTATGGTGATGAATTGTGTAAAAACTGTTTCTTATTCTTTTGTTATTAATGGGGAACCTAGGGGCTTCTTAAGACCCACTAGGGGTATCCGACAAGGAGATCCCATTTCTCCATACTTGTTTCTTTTGTGTGCTGAAGGATTGTCGAGTATGCTCTCCTTTGCTGTGAATGCAGGAATATGACAGGGTCACAAGGTGGGTCCAACCGCACCCACGATATCACACTTGCTATTTGCCGATGATACGGTTGTGTTCACAGAAGCTGATGAAGACCAAGCGTCGGTTATCATGGAGATTTTGAGCTATTATGAGATGGCGTCGGGGCAACAAATAAATCGGGACAAGACTACAGTGACTTTCAGCAAAGGTGTGCGGACACAAAGAAGAGAACAGATAGTGGAAGTTCTTGGGGTCAACGAAGTTCATGGACACGACAAATACCTTGGGTTGCCTACCCATGTTGGCAGGTCTAGGAAGAAGCCATTTTTGGCGTTGAGGGATCGTGTGGCAAAGAAGTTACAAGGGTGGTCGGAAAAGTTCTTATCGTGGTCGGGGAAGGAAGTGCTAGTAAAGGCAGTGGCCCAGGCAATCCCAACCTATGCGATGAGTGTTTTCAAGCTCCCGGGTGACTTTTGCGAGGAAATTCAAAGTCTTATTCGTAAGTTCTGGTGGGGTCATAAGAATGGGAAACGTAAATTACACTGGGTCAGCTGGAAGAAGTTGTGCGATAGCAAATCAGATGGCGGGCTGGGCTTTCGGGACCTGTTATCTTTTAATGAAGCGCTTTTGGCAAAGCAAGTTTGGAGACTCGCCACCGACCCAACATCGTTGTGTGCGCGAGTATTGCAAGGGAAGTATTACCCTGGTGGTACTGTGCTAAATGCTGAGCTTGGCCCAAGACCGAGCTACTTGTGGCGCAGTGTGGTAGAGGCGAAATGGGTGATCCTCGAGGGTACGAGGTGGACGATTGGGAATGGAGAGAGTGTGAATATTTGGGGAAAATGGCTGCCGCGACCCACAACCTTCAAACCCATCACCCCAATCGCAAGTGGTTTGGAGAATATGAGGGTGAATGAGTTGATTGACAAACACAAGGGTGAATGGCGAAGTGATTTGCTGTGCTCGGTGTTCCTACCGGTTGATGTGGAGGTGATTCAGCAGGTACCTTTGTGCACGCACTGGCTAGCTGACATTTTACAATGGCACTATTGCAAAGATGGCATGTTCTCCGTTCGCTCCGCCTACCACTTGATCAGAGAGCGTGCGAAAAAAGAAGGTGAGACAAGTGACTCCTCAGCGTGTGCAGCTAGCTGGCAGAAGATTTGGGCAATTGAGGTGCCGCCGAGAGTCAGAAACACGCTATGGCGCATAGCAGCGAAAGCATTAGCTACCCGGGCCAACTTGGCAAAGCGTATTCCAGAGACTGACTTGACCTGTGCTATATGTAATGGGTGGGAAAACAGTGACCTCCATGCTGTGGTGCATTGCCCGTTGGCGCAAGAAGTGTGGTGTGCCAGCTCGATACCTTCAGCGGTATGGGATGTGACTACGACAACAGCTAGCGAATGGGTCTTCAGAGCCATCAACTTATTGTCCAAGGAAGATCTTTGTACTTTTGCTGGCATTACTTGGGCAATATGGACAGCAAGATGCCGACGCATGAATGACGGGGGAGCGGAGCATCCGTACTCAATAGTAAAGGGATGTATCTCTTTTATGCAGAACTACAAGATGGCACGGCATAGCTTGGAACCACATCTCGATATGGTGCATGATGAGAGGTGGAAACCACCAGAACCGGGTACATGGAAATTGAATACAGACGCCGGGAAGCTGGAGAGTTGGGGCTATGGATGGGGTATGGTGATTCGAGATTCGGCAGGTGAAATAGTGGCTATGGGCTCGAACCAAGTCCAAGGGAATTTTGATTCGGAGCTTGAAGAAGCAAGAGCTTTATTGTTCGGCGTGCGTGTGGCATGGGAAGCAGGCTATAGACGCATTATAGCCGAAAGTGATAATAGTGGGATCATCACGAAGCTCAAAGCATCAACATTCGGGAGAACTTCGCTTGGACTTATACTTCAAGAGATTTATGCTTTGTCGTTGCATTTTGATTTTATAGCTTGGTCATTTGTCAAAAGAGGGGGTAATAAGGTAGCTCATAGTATTGCTAAGTCCCAACCATTTGTGTTGGAGGAAAAAATTTGGTTAGAGGATTGGCCTCAACATGTGGTTGAGTTAGCCGATCTTGACTTTTGTACCTCTTTTGCCTCTTAATGAAATGACCCCTTTCTATCAAAAAAAAAAAAAAAAAGACAGTAATCTTACCACTGTACTGAAAAGGACAACTGTGATGGTACTGGTTATCATCACAGCATTCCCGTGCAACTGAGTGTGCCCTGATCTCGTGAACTGCATGTAGAACATAAATTGCACATCATGTCAAAAACAACCAACGCAATCCAGAAAGCGCATCTTACTTCAAGACAACACAGATCCCCACATCAGAGAAATATAACATAGGGAAGAAATGTAGGTTGGATTCCTACCATTTCTCTCCGCACCACCGAAAAAACCCAGGATAAAGATAAGAAAGAAAGAAAGGGACGGGAGCATCAAAGACTACTCGTTTCTGAAGAAAAATCACATCCAACTATCAAAGGCACGTCAATATCTACATGGTCCAGCTATGGTCTAGCTCTTACCTGGTTATAAGCAAGAGCCATGGAGACAGCACCTCGCATGAGACCAGCCCACCAAATGGTCACCTGAAATTTGAGACATCATGATTTAGTGGATGTCAAGAAACACGTTTTCCATTGTGGGCGTCACATGGAAAGGGACGGGGAAACTGAAAGGAAGCTCTTACCTGTTGTTTTAGGTGGATTTTCTCATTTACAGACTTCTTAGTTAAGTTGGATAGAAAGGACAATGGGAAGACAAATGCAGCTCGCCCAGCCAAAATTAGTGCCAATAAAATTGAACTCACACCGATAGAAGTTCCAGGACTAAGAAAGATTGAGAAGGAAAATAAGAGACTAGGACAATAGTAACAAACACTAATTTGGAAAAGAGAGTAAAAGTAGAAGATAATTTCTTCTAAATAATTCAAGAATCTGTACCTGTCGCTGACCACCCGCCACTTCTCAATGTCCAGGGCATCCATACCAACGTAAAGGAAAATGAAAATCTCTGCAACAAATGATAGTGTTGCAAAAGCGTGCCTGCAAAATCCAGCATTCATGGAGTTGAGAATGCAATAGGTGTACCACAAAAGAGATGAATAAGTTAGTCTCCTCTGAATTCTGACTTTGATGAACCAATTGTCAAGTTTACGTACTTGGTAGTAACTCTTGAACTTTCAGTTACATTATGCCATGTGTAGTGTGACATGACTATTCCGCAGAAGAAAACAGTGAGAATTGCACTAAGGTCGAACAACTGCAAGAATTGAATACGAAATCATTGCTTATCGCATATTCTACTATGGACGATAGTGGGAAGAGGACTGAAACAAGAAACCAGAGTTTCTAGAAACTTACTTCTGCTAGCATATATGAGAAATATGCCATGAGAATCATAAGAGCAACTTCACGATCAGTAGAGTGCCTGAAGTTAACACACAAAAAGTGAACCCTGTGAATTTGCTATCTTCTACTGGAGAAACAATGACCAACTGCAGATATGTACTGCGTTGTGCAAAAAAGCAACTAGAATTTCAGATTATTTAAATATATGTAAATCGTCTCGTAGAAAGGCATTGCGCCAATTGTGTACATAGCTCGCAACAGAAAATAAGACAGAAATTACACGAACCTGCCAAAATATAGTCTCTTAATGATGTATGCGCTAAGCAGTCCAGCCTGCAGGACAATTAAAAACATTCAAAATGTGTGCATGTATGAGACACCACTAGAACGAAACATAAGAGAGATGGTGACAGTTTCTCACAAATACTCCAAGAACGGTGCTTGCAATAAATAGATACAAGAAATTGCCGACGAACTGCCAACAAATACTAGAATCAAGGTGGGACAGATCAAAATGCTGGATCGCATTGAATAGCACCACAGATGTTGCATCGTTTACGACACCTTCCCCAAACACCAGGCTATACAACAAAGGTGTCTCCTCCTGATTAAGCACCTACATTGTTGGAGGAAATGGCTTTTAAAGTGTGCAAGAATCATATCACATTATTTTCAGCGAGAACAAGATCCTCTTTTTGGGTTGGGACTCCTGGGAAGTAGGATGGATGGATTACAAACCTGCAACGTGCAGACAGAGTCTGTTGCAGAAAATATTGCTCCAATAGCTGTACGTAATATAGTCATCCATGCAAACATCAATTTGTGAAGTGAGTATGACAAGGGGAAAATCAGAATTTCTCAAGCTATTATTGTTCAAATAAAATAACCCAAGTGAATGACGTTACCAAAATAATCTGCCAAGCTGAGGTTCCCAATGTTCATCTTGTTGAAAAAATGCATAGCTCCTGGGTCAATGATGAAGAGAAACTGTTTCATTAATTCTGATTAGATTTGATAGCCAAATATCTAGACAAAAGGTTTGCGTCCACAGTTCGTCACAATTACTTGTCCTCATTATTAAATTTGCCAGGAACGAGAGGTAAAGATACAAACTGACTCCAAAGAGTTCACGAAAAGGTACAAAGTAGAAAAATGTACAAGCATATCGTACGCCACGCTGATCAATGGTTTATCAAACCGAATGCTGACTTAACAGAAAAACATTACCAAAACAGCCATAAGTGATAAATGTTGCTGAATCTTACCTAAGGAAATAATCCCAAACGAGATCAGTGTGCCAATAGCCCCAAACAGCATAATAGTCATGAAGTTACGGAAAAACTGTTTCTTTTTCACCTGAAAACTGATGTAAACATAAGCACGTTACAGCTTACATATTTCAAATGATAAGGAAACTATTAGTCACTGAGGTAGCTTTTGCTATGTTATCAGTGTCATGATAATCACATACGCTATCAATGGCGTACTGGTTTATTGTTCCTTTAAATGGTTCTTAAGAAGTTAAGATTGTTGGAAATATAGGTACCGTAATGGCGAAATGTCACTCAAACAATGAACGAAATGTGGGCCAATAAATTGATGTGTTTGCGGTCTGTGTCGTGGTAAGTACCACTGCCTTAGAAACGATTTTTCGCCACAACTGTTGTAGTTGTTTATCGACGTCGTCCCCCAAGGTTAGCACAGTAGTGCCCAGTCTCGTACACCCGAGATGAGGATGATGGAACTCGTAGAAGATGCTCAGAGAAACTGAAGATGAGAAGAGAGAAAGAGTATGGTTTGCTGTGTATCAAAAGTGAACCAGAAAAACACAATAAATAGCAAAGGGGGGAGCCAAAAACTGTCCCATAAAACCAGACCATTAACACCGAACGTGGATGTTAATGTGGAGAGAATCAAGGTCATTAAGGCTTAGTCAAGTAACTGAAATAGGAAAAAACGGCTGGTCAAATAATTTGAAAAGCCTCGGACCTCAAAACACGACGACCCAAAAATGTAGCTCCACCACACCGCGCACGTGTCACGAACACGAGCCGAACGGCGGCGGCGCGCGTGGGGATTCCTTATACCAACCTCATAGTATATAGTAAACTCAACTTGACTATCAATATAACACTCTCATATATAAACATAAAGGAGCTCTCCCATTCTACCAATGTGGGACTCTTGAAAAACACAAATGGGCAAATAAGAAAAAGAAAACAACAAGCAAGTGTCCAATCCTTTGCATTACCAACAATCCCCCACTAATGCAAAGGTGGAGTAAAAAGAAAGATGTATGAGCATTGTGAGGTTTGACACTTAAATGTTAGTGCTTAT
>ONZA01002038.1:8211-22445 GCA_900322205.1 Kewa caespitosa
ACATATATATATATATATATATATATATATATATTCTTTTAAATATCAAAAGTATTAGGGATATAACATTCACTCCCCCTTAAAGAAGTTTTGTCCTCGAAACTTAAACTAAGGCGCGTCACATAAATCTTTTAATAATCTAAAATTCAATTTAGCGGGAATGCAAAACAAGCAAGTATTATACCTTGGGTGGATGTCGAGAGCCCTCAGAAAAGTACTCCAACCTCGGAGAAACTTCAAAACTCAACATGCAGTTCCCCTTCAGCGAGGAGATCAAAGAGTACCTAATCAACCTCAATACGAGGATTGGAAAAATAAATAATTATAATGGAACCACTTCCCTAACAGAGCACATGTTAGCCTACGATGTTGCTATGATAACCCAGATCTGAAATGACGTAACCATGTGTCGTCACTTCGTGGGGACCCAGGAAGGCCGTGCTTTCATGTGGATGAAACACGTTCCTTGTAACAATGTCCATAGTTACAAGGAACTGTGCAAAATCTTTATGGAGAACTTTATGACCTGTGAGAAGACAGAGAAGTGCTCCGAAGACCTCTTCAACACCACTAAAGGCCGGAATGAGTTCATGAAATACTTCGATAAGAGATTCAAAGATAAATGCCTGGAGTTCACCAAGCTCAACCCAGTTATAGCTTGTGTAGCCTACATTAAGGGGATCGTCAGGGGAAGTAAAATCTTATGGAAATTGGAGAACATGCAGCTCCAAGGACAGAAACTTATTTTATTTTATGTCCGAGCTTATTCATCCAAAGTCTTCACCGGATGGGAGAGGCCAAGAAGAGACATAGTGACAGGAAACTATCATTTCAATATGTGTCATGAAGGAAAGCCACTTGACAGGGGAAGTACGACAAAAGAAAGGCAGAAACGTTGGAGTGTCAAGAAACTTAAATTCAAGAATGGCGGTCCAAACTGCAGGTGAGGAAATGGGGGATGAACTAGAGGGAAAAAGCAATTCGACATGAAGAACCCTGAGATTCCGGCAGTAAACAAAATCCTGAAGTGCAGCCCAGAGGAGGTTCTAGCAAAAATAGACCCCAAACTACTACCCGACTCAACCCCTATGAAGGAAAACAAGAGCAAAATCTACTTTTCTGCCATTACCATAATGACAATGGCCATAGCATGAGCTATTGTCACGAGTTAGGCACTCACCTCGAGAAGCTTGTGAAGGAGATAAGGATAAACTCCTTTCTGAAGGATTTGGCCATCACATCCGTACAGCCGGACCAGGAGGCAAAGGAGACACCTCAACCTTCGACTCCTACGAAGTCGCAGTCATATCAGGTGGTCTGGCCATAGGAGGGAAGATCAATAAGGCTAGAACAGCCCATCTAAAGTCACTTGACCAAATCATGTTGGTCGAGGAAGTCCCAAAATTTGGGAAACCAATCTACTTTGATGAGTCGTACCACTTCAACATCCTCATGACGACCCACTAGTTGTAGAAGTAAAAATCACAAGCACTCTAGTGAAGAGGGGTCCTCGTGGATACCTGAAGTTCGATAGATATTATCACGTACGATGCCTCGTTTTTGAGTTTCTCATAATAGACGTCCTTCTGGTGTGCAACGTCCTACTCGGGCGACCTTCCCTCAAAAAGATCAATGCGCATATCAGTATGGTTCTACTAACTATGATGTTTTACCGGGATGACAATGAGGTCGACAAAACATACGGAGACCAGAAGACATCTCGGTCATGTTACATGAAATGCCTCAGTAAGAGCACGCTCGAGCAGAAAGAAACCTCTACAATTAGCAGACAACCCGAGTCGATGGAAAGAAGAAGGGGAAATCCTAATGAGCTCAAATCCTTAGTCCCAAAAAGAAGGAAGAAGACGCCAAGATGAAGAAGGAAAAAGGAAATGATGTTCATTGCCTAATGATAAACGTCCCCCCTCTGAACTGGTAGACGCCAGGATCAAGAAAGGGAAGGAGCCAAGCCCTCACAGAGCTAGGTGGAAATCATCATAGACCCAGCTTGTTCGTAATGCATCATGTATCTTAGTGATGATCTATATGAACACACTACGGGAGAACTATTTTCGTTACTAAGGGAATACAAACATGTATTCGCTTTCGGACCTGATATAATGTCAGGAATCAGCAGCGAGCTCATGTAGCATAACCTCGGGATGAATCCCAAGCTTAAGAAATCCTAAACTTAATTCCCTGAAGAAAAAAAAGAAGAGACACTTGGGGGAAGAGCGTAGCCGAGATGCCGCAGAAGAAGTGAGAAAGATCCTTGAAGCCGGGTTCATCAAAGAGTTTCAGTATCCAAAATGGTTCGCCAATGTAGTAATTGTGAAAAAGGTAAATGGGACATGGAGAATATGTGTAGATTACACCGACCCTAACAATGGTTGTCTAAAGGACCACTTCCCTCTTCGGCGATAGATAACATGGTGGACTCAACAAGTGGTTATGAACTCCTGAGCTTCATGGATGCTTCGTCAAGGTACCATTAGGTCTTCATGAGAAAGCAGGATCAGAGTTCGACGGCCTTCATCACGGATGATGGCATTTTTCGATACAAGATGATGTCGTTCGGACTAAAGAACACCGGGGCTACTTTCCAACGGTTAGTCCAGAAAGTATTTAGGAACCAGATCAGGAGAAATATGGAACCTTATGTCGGCAATCTTATCACAAAGAGCATCAAGTCTTATTGGCATGTGGATGACCTATGGGAAACTTTCGAGACATAAGATGTACTCCCAGCTTGTCGTATCTCAGGCCTCTGGAAATTAGGAGGCTTGAGCATATGGGATGCAACACTTGGCAAAAGTCAAAGGAGGAATCGACTATTTTGAAGAAGTAATGTTGGAACATATCCCAAGATTGAAAAACAACCACATGGACATGCTCGCTCAGTTGGACAGTTTGTCTGTAGAAGGACTGCATAGAAACATATTGAAAAGGAGAAAAGCGGAGCATTGAAGTCGATGTAGCCATCAACGTCTTAGAGACGTCGGATGGAAGAATGGACCCCATTATCTGCCCACTTCGGGATAGCGTCCTCCTAGAGGGCGCCAAAGAGGCACGGAAAATGAAAAAAAAAATTCGAAGTGGTTTGAGTTCCAAGGAGGAACACTGTAAAAAAAGTTCTTACCCATCCATTATTGAAAGGCCTATCGAGAACCCAAGAGCATGATATCCGAAGATAAGCCCATTGCAGAGCATATCAAGGTGCCATAACAATAGCCCACAAGGTTCTTCGTCCCATGATTTTGTTGACCTACAATCTAGAATGATGCGGCCGTCATAGTATAAAAGTGCGACAAGTGTCAATACATTGCACAAATATTTAGGCTACATGGGGTCAAGCTCACTCCCATCTTGGCCACAAGGCCCTTCCATCAACGGGGAATGGATATATTGGGACCACTCCCTCAAGCAGCTGGACAACTGAAGTTTGTCATAGTATCTGTAGACTACTTTACTAAGTGTGTAGAAGCACTAGCAGTCAAAAACACCATCGTAATGTATGTGAAGAAGGTCATTCCAGAGAACATGTTCACACGATTAGGCATTCCTAGGAACATCATCTTTGTAATGGAAGACAACACGACACGCCGAGGTCGACCGACTGGTTGGAAGAGAATAGGGTAAAAGCCAGCTTCACAATAGTGGCTCGGCATCAAACCAACGGCCAGGTAGAGCCTTCAAACAAAAACCTTGTAGTAGAGATCAAGAAAAAGTTAGATAGGGCTAAAGTCCTACGGTTTGACAAGCTGACCAAAGTGCCCTAGGCCACAAGGACTATGGAGAAAGCAATCACCGGAGAGACCCCCTTCATCTTGGTATACGTGTCGGAAGGCGTCCTCCAGCTGGAGATCATAAATGGAAGTCCAAGAGTCAAAGACTTCGATGCCGAGAAGAATTTGGAGAAGCTTAGGTATCACCTCGACCCAAAGTCCGAGTAGACACCCTCCTATGGGCCGAAATCTACAAACAGAGAATGACCAGATTGTTTAAGTGAAAAGTCAAAACCAGAAGACTCAACATTAGAGACCTAGTGCTGAGAAAAATAGAATCCGTGGGAATACAGAACGAAGATGGAAGCTCACCCCAAATTGGGAAGGAACATATAAGGTCACTAAAGTTATAAGGTCAAAAACGTATCGACGAGAAACACTAGAAGGATGCAAGGTGCCGAGGTCATGGAACATCAAAAATCTTCTTCGATTCTATGTACAAGGGGCTCATTTTTGAGTTACCTTAAGGTGGGCTCCCAAAAACCGCCTACTATCCTTTTTAAAATTAAAGGAACTCGTCTTGGAGTTAGCTTGGTTTAGGCAACCCCAAACAACCTCTTGTCTTTGTTTTCTAAGGAACTCATCTTGGATTTACCTCGGGGTTGGCACGCATGAACACCCATAAATAAAAGTTTGTTCTTTTTCCCCAAAATTTTAGATTTTTCTCAATTTGTCATCTCTTGGAAAAAACTAACGAAGTCTTATCCAGAGAACAACTTGAAAAGAACTAATAAAAGCCCTACCTCGAGGGCAAAAATACGAGCAACCCCACCCCTTCATCACCATGGACGACCAATTTTGTTCAACCTCGTGGACTCATCCGTTTCAGGTGACAATTATTTAAATTAATTATTTCATTATGTGGGGGAATAGGGGTAAAAGCTCGAACCGCATTGAGATCGAACACTGTGGTTTGCATCTATGACTTAAACAAAATATTTTCTCGTAAAGTGATGCAAACTTGGAATCATGAATGAATGATGAAGGTAGAGAGCACATTTTCATTCAATAGGCAAAAGACCTCAAAAAATACAAGTTAGAGATATTACAAAAGCCGAAGAGGCCGAAAAAGTACAATGAAGGAATAAGAACCCGAAGAGCTACAATCGAAGAGAAAAGGGATGAAATACAATGGATCTCTCATGAAGAAGTAACGACAACCTGCCCATTACCATGTGTTACATGATGTAAAAAACTTCATACCCACAGGGAACAAGTAGGCCAACCCACTAACATGTTCTATATTCAATGAGAGACCCATATGAAGGACAACACAAGGTGCAATGGATCCCTTATGAAACAATGAAAACCTACCCATTACTTTGTGTTTGTATGATGAAAATAACTTCACATACAAACAAGGAACAAGCCAGCCAATACATTCCCATAATTATAATCAAGGAGAGAGCTATTTGGGTGACCTTGTATAGCCCTAGTGCTCGACGTTGTCTTGTCGGCAGCATAAGACTCCAAATCCTCGGCCCCATCATGTTGAACGTTGGAACCCCTCATCAAGCCCATACCCCCGATTGGGAAGGGCCAAGTTTGATGGAATCACCAAAGGCCACTTCCCGACTAGGCCCAAACTCTTTCATCAGATAGTATGCCTGGAGGTCAGCCAATTTCGCCCTTATTTCCCGAGCAGCGCCATGCCCTTGGTGGTTTTAGATTTGTTTACCAGCAAAGTCACTTGTATGGCTCTGAAACTAGACTTCAATTCATAGACCTCCATGAAGGCATCCTCCAAAAAGGAATTCCCTCCTATTGGCAGCCTCCTTCACCTCCTACCGAAGTGTAGCCACCATGATGGCCTTCTTCTCCTAGAGCTCGGCCAACTCCTTTGCCGCATCAGAAATTTTATCTTGAGCCTCCTCCTCAACCTTCTTCAACTTGGCCTAAGTCTTGTCTTTAGTCTCTTTAGCTCGATGCCCCTCACCTCATGCGCATGCCTCGCCGCCTCAACCTCCTTGTTGCAAGTAAATTGAACCTCAGCAGAGTGCTTCTTTTGAAGAGCCTATGACATCTGCATTTTGACTCTAAGGTCGGTGTTCACAGAGTCAAAATAGGCCGTGGAGAGGTAGGTCTACAACAATGAAGAAGAAAATAAAAAATTGGATATAAGACAAAGGAAAGAGAAAACATGAAATCGCCAAGAAAGATTATACCTTATGGGCTGCCTTGAAGGCCGTCACTTCCAAGTGATGGCAAGGTTCATCCCCTTGTCACCGATGTCCTCGACAGGGACAAAATGCCGGGTGGAGTAGTCCACCACCTTCGTCCTCCCCTCCTTAGTACGTCGGAAGTACTAAGTGAAGGAAGCACCAAGTCTTGCCTCTCCACATCAGTGTCAAAGTTTAACCTGTCCGACTTTTTTAGAAGGACGGACTGCTTGGGCACAGCTTCAGCTATCGCTTTCCCCTTTCCTTTCTCCATCAAAGAAGGAGGAGCCTGCTCCTCCCCTTCTCGGTCGACATGAACCTTGACTCGAGCGCGATCTGGGGCTTCTTTGAAGAACCCCCGAGAAGCTCCTCCATCTCCTCATCGTCATTAGTAATAAGGACGGTGACAGGCTCCACTGAAGAGTTCCCCTTTGACCTCGAACCCCCTGCCAAAGGATGAAGGCTTCTTCGCCTTGGGCATCCCGGTGGGTAATGACTGCTACAAAAATATAACCAAGTCCGAAAATCTAAAAGAACAAGGCCGACCAAATCCAAGATAGCAAACACTTTCTAAGTTAAGAAGCTCGTCCACCTCAAGGGTTCTCATATCCTTCCCCTTGTAAGCCTTTGTGAGGGTTCTCATTGCCTCGTCTCAAAAATTGAAATTGTTTTAAAACACATGTCAAGACCATAAGTAAAGCATAAGGGAAAGCTTTTTAGTACCTATGCGCCATCTTTGGCTGACCCCTATATAGACGAGGAAGTCCTCTCCCTTCGGCCCTGCCCATTTTGGCTGCCAGAAAAGAGTCATCTTCACCATGGCCTTTGCCCCCACTTCCTTCTCTTCACTTGCCAATGGATGTACTTGCGGGCGTCAAGGTCAGCCATGGATGAACGACCTCCCCTCCCTTCAAACTCTGAAGTGATTGTTTTCTCTGCATTTCACCCTGGGATGCTCTGCAAGATCTCGTCCCTCTGACCCTTGATGAATATGAAGAGCTCCTTCAAACTGTTGTTAGAACTGGGGCGAGGTGGCCACACCACATACTCAGGTTTCTCAATAAAATGGGAAAAAATTTCGTCTGTATTGTTCAGGATAATGACCTTCATGATGGCCAGAGGCCTAGGGTCGGCTAAACGCCATGCACATTACAGTATGCGATGAAGTACAATATCATCATCCAAGTGTGGGAACTAAACGGTATGGGGCCAAGTTGAAATCCTTCAGCAAGGACATGGTGAAGCGGTGAAAATGCAACCGAAATACAACCTATCCCATTAACTTGATTGTCGTTATCCAACCACCCATTGGCCGCATCACTCCATTTCTCGTCCCATGACGAAACAACCGAATGTACTCCGAAGACCCAAATATATTAGTAGTAATGGGGACATCATCATCGGGAGTGGCCTAGCAACATCTAATCTCATCAGCTGGCTTCTTGACCTTCTTCCAAGCATCTGAGGTCGAGGCCATAGTTGCCATCAGTACTATTCGATCGATGAGATAGGGTGGTCGGCAAGCAACTATAACTTCAAAAGACGAGGGTTTGTTGCATGCACTGGAGCCCGGGTACATGAAACAAATCAAACTGGATAAAAAAGAAATAGATTCAACATATTGGGGGACGAAGTAGAATCAAGACTATCTGAAATTCTTCTTCTTCATCTCTTATGTGGATGAAGGGAGATAGGCTTAGCGGACGACGAGGCAAACTCGTCCTTGAGATTGTGAAGCTGCTTTTTCGTAGTTTGCTTAAGATGAGCCATTCCTTTCTAGGCTACTGACTTCCTTCTTAACGATCTCTTATATTGCATCGGTACCGCCGAGCTCATTATTATTGGTATGTTTGGGTTCATGATAGACACTCGACTCTTTTTTGTCTTGTCCTGAAAGACGGGGAGCGTCTTTCGTCCAACGGCTCAATCGGTTAGGAAGACGATATATACTTCACCATTCCTGACCTAATGCTTCTTGTCTTTCAAAATCAAGTTCTACCCGGTGACGTCGAAGGCCTTAAGTGGAGGTTGGTCTACTATGAATTTTCTCATAGCAATACGATGAACTACTTTTGAATTTTCAATGGACTTTGACTCCCTAATGTATTCGGCCTTTTCCTTCCGAATTCTCTCCAAGATATCGGGCTCACTTACATTGGGTAGTTTAAATTATAATTCAAATACAAGGCTTGTAATGTGGAGATGAAGCCTTGGAGGAGTTCAACATTCAAGTGAGAACCATGAAGATTAGATCTTTAGGGATTCTTAGGGGCCATAATAAGATCATTTTAAATATCGCATTTTATTTCTTCATTTATCGTATTTTGATTTATTATGTTTTGATAAATGAAAAGAGTTCACTTGTTCATTAAAAACTAAAATAAATCAAAGTCCCAAAATATCGAGCTCATTACCCTCCCAAAAAAGGATCACTCTAACCCTTGATTGTAAGTTGGTGAGGTCTTCCAAAGTAGTTTCCCGGTTTCGATCTTGGGAAGATGCGGAAAAGTCATAATGTTGAGGCTTACTAATTGTGTTGGTTAACTCGACAATATCAGTGACAGTCTCACCTGTTGGGGTGATGGTATATTGGATATGTTCATCAACCAAGAATCACATTATATGTGATTAGAATACGTTGGCTTACCTGTTTTGACCAATGTGGTTGTTAGTCCAAAGTCTTGCTACATTGGGGTAAAATGGTATCTTTGAATCACTATATTCATAGGGACATTTTGTATGAATATAGTTGAATAGCTTGGCCATCGTCTGAATTCTTAAAGTTATTTCATGATAAATTTACTAAATTTTGCATTTGAATCTGTTTTTATAGAAATGGCCAACCAAAACAACAACTCAAACTTGAATTTAAAGTTGATACTCGACAAAGATCGGTTGAATGGAACCAACTATGTCGAGTGATTTCGTAGACTTAAGGTCGTGCTGAAATACGAAAAGTTGAAACACGTCTTTGAGACACGCGTTCCCACTCTTTCGGCAAATGGTGGAACACTTGCCCAAAGGGCTGCCTACCAAAGAGCAAAGGATCACTACGACGAGGTCAACCTGTATCATATTAGCAAGCATGAAATCTAATATGTAGAAGTAGTTTGAGAGCTATGATGCTTATGAGATCAATACGATGCTCAAAACCATGTTTAAGGAGCAAGAGCGTATTGAGATGTACGAAGTGAACAAATTGATCAGGGAGGCTACTCTCGTCGAAGGGAAGCATGTCAGTGCCTATGTCTTGGGGATGATAGCCAACTTCAAGAGATTGGAACGTCTGGGGTGTGTCTACCCACAACTGGTTTAGGTAGACATTGTCATACGCTCACTCCATAAGGGGTACAACCAATTTAGGCAAACATACCATATGAAGGAGATGAATAAGACTCTGCATGAGCTTCATCAGATGCTGAAGGTTTCATAGCTGGAGGTGAACATAGATTCAAGCAAGAAGCAATTGGTGTATGTCGAAAAAGGAAAGAAACCAGCCACTTATAAGGGCAAACCATTGAAAAGAAAGGGTGGAGTGTCAAAACCCATGAATCACAAAAAGGTTGCTAAGAAGAAGCTGACAGCTGAGGAAAGTGAATGCGTCTATTGTCAAAATAAAGGGCATTGGAAGAGAGACTGCCCAAAGCTGAAGGAGGACCAAAAAAATGGGACAGCCCAAGCACTTCAGGTATCCTTGTTATTGAAGTAAATCTAGCTACATCAACTTCTTATCGGGTATTGGATACTGGCTATTGTACGCACATTTGTGCAAATGTGGAGGGACAAAGGCAGCCTAGAAAGGTGGCGGACGAAGAGGTGGACCTACGAGTTAGAAATGGAGCAAAATTTTCTACCATGATCGTAGGAACCTATGTTTTGTCTTTGCCTTTGGGTTTTATACTTGAGTTGAACAATTGTTATTTTGTTCCAAGTATTCGCAAAAACATTATTTCAGCTTCCATTTTGGATATGGAAGGCTTTCTTTGAACATTATAAATGGTTCTTGTTTGATTTCAAAGAATGATATGTTTTATTGGGAGGCTCATTTACAGAATGGGCATTACTTGTTACATTTAGACAAGAGCATACTCACTATCAATAACAAGAAGGCTAGAACCAATAATTATTACCCCACATATCTATGGCATTGTCGATTAGGCCATATAAATGTGAAACGCATGCAGAAACTTCTAAAGGGAGGGATTCTAACTTCATTTGACCTCGAGTCATTTGATACTTGTGAATCATGTTTACTTGGGAAAATGACAAAGTCACCATTTTCTGGAAAGGGTGAGCATGCAAGTGAACTATTGGGACTCATACATACAGATGTATGTGGACCAATAAGTTCGAAAGCCAGAGGTGGGTTTAGCTACTTCATTACATTTACGGATTTTTTTGAGTAGATATGGATATGTCTACTTAATGAAACACAGGCATGAAAGATTTTAGAAATTCAAAGATGTTTTGGGTGTTCTTTAGGGGTCGAAGTGGTCCCTTGAAACTCAAAGGGTGGAACTTTATCCGGCTACTTGACGAATAAGGATATTCGAGATCTTTCCTATAGTTCAGAGGTGACCTACAAAAAGAGAACACGTGAATTGACCTTGGTGATGTCCAGGGATCGTTCATTCGATGCTTAAGTCAGTTCGGGATAACTGATGAAATACTCGGCCACGTGGGAGGCCGAGAGGCAAATAGAAAGTGTAAATAAGCACTTCGGACTCAAGCACTCATGTAATTAATGGTGAGAATGAAGCGAAATAATTACGCAATTAATGAGAGAATATTCTGTATGTACTTTCTTGGGACGTGTGCGTGTCCTTTTATAGGGCCTTGATCCTCCTAACCCTAACAAGGGTTAGGAAACTTTTTGGTAAGATGACGGCGCCCTACCGGGCCAGCTGGCTCTTGGGCCTCTATATGCCTTAGCGTACCATTCCTTTAGTTGAAACATCTATATATACTGAGCAAATTGGGAAGCTCCTTCAAACCTCCTTATCTTCTTCGTGGAGTGTCACGACCCTCCTCGAGTTGCCCATATGAATGGTTAGTGTCCCAGGGTGTGCCTTATGAATAATGGATTGATGGAAATTCCCTTAAGGGAAAACGGTCAATGTCAGCATGGGCATGGGGAAGTGGGCCCAAACAAAAGAGTTTCGAAGCGAAGTAGAAAACAAGTAGCCAAGAAGATTAAAGCACTTCGATCGTCTCAAGGTGGCAAATTCATGAGCATGGAATTTTGTGAACATCTAAAAGGTTGTGGAATACTTTCACAACTAACACCACCACGAATACCTCAATGAAATTATGTGTCCGAAAGGAGACATCGAACATTACTGGGCATGGTTTGATCTATGGTGGGTCTAGCTGACCTCCCTATTTCTTTCTAGGGATATGTGCTCGAGATGGCTGTTTTCACACTGAACAAGACTCTGTCCAAAACCGTTGAGAAGACGCCACATGAGATGTGGACGGGACAGTCTTCCAAGTTATCTTTTCTCAAGCTTTGGGGTGCGAGGATTATGTGACGAGATTGCTCGGAGATAAGCTTCCACTAAAATTAAACAAATGTTTCTTTGTGGGATACCTAAAGGAAACAAAGGGTTATTACTTCTACAACCAGTAAGAGAACAAAGTATTTGTTGCTTGAGATGGTGTTTTTTTAAAAGGAGTTCATTTCCAAAGAGATAAGTTGGAGAAATGTGCATCTTGAAGAAATTCAAGATGAGCAACAAATGGAGCTGGATACAGCTGCAGGTCTTTCTGAAGCAGTTGCACCTATTAAGAATGTTGAAGATACAACTCCAGAGGTGAGTCCGGAGGAAACTCTAGTGGTTATACCACTTAACCCAAGAAGGTCTGAAAGGGTTGGGACTCATCCTGATAGATACGTGTCTATCTTTATGGCTGGAACCATGACATCTTCCTTATTTAAAGTGAAGAACCGACTACCTCTAAGGAAGCCATGGAGAGTCTTAATTCCAACAAGTGGCAAGAGGCCATGAAATTTGAAATGGATTCCATGTTTGAGAACCAAGTATAGGACTTGGTCCATTTGCTGGATGGAGCTATGCCTATCGAGCGCAAATGGATCTTTAAGATTAAGACAAACAAATAAGGAAACATACTTGCTTTCAAGGCTAGACTTGTGGAGAAGGGTCATAGACAATACTTTCTCACATGTTGCTATGCTCAAATCCATTTAGATACTCCTAGCGATTGCAGCTTATTAAGATTATAAGATTTGCTAAATGGATGTCAAAATAGCTTTCTTGAACGGGGTTCTCAATGAGGATGCGTATATGACACGGCTGGAAGGTTTTTTTTGATCCAAGGAATGCTTGAAAAGTATGCAAGCTAAAGAAATCCATTTATGGGTTAAAGCAAGCATCTCGTAGCTGGAATCTACATTTTGATGAAGCCATGACACAATTTGGTTTTATTAGAAATGTAGAAGAACCTTATATATACAAGAAGTTCAGTGGGAGAAAGATTGCATTTTTCGTCTTGTATGCCGATGATGTATTTCTCATTAAAAATGACATTCCAATGCTAGAGTCAGTGAAGGCTCTTTTGGAGAGTGTTTCTAGATGAAATACATTGGATAAGCAAAGTACATCTTGGGCATCAAGATCTGTATGGACAAATCTAGGAGGCTAATAAGATTGAGCCGAGCAAAGTATATTGACGAGATAGTAACTCGGTTCAATATGCAGGATGCCAAGAAGGGAAACTTACTTATGTGCCATGGCACAGTTCATAGAAAGAAGCACAGACTGAATACCTTGGCTGAGTAGGAACGCATGAGTAAGATCCCATATGCATCAGCTATAGGATCTATCATGTATGCCATGATTTGTACTTGTCCTGACGTCTCGTATGCTTTAAGCATTACTAGGAAATTTTAAGCCAACCCAGGTGAGGCACATTGGAGTGCAGCCAAGAATATCTTTAAGTATCTCAAGAAAAGTAAAGATATATTCTTGGTTCATGTGGAGAAAATGAGTTGGTTGTAAAGGGTTACACCGATGCGTCCTTCCAAACTGACAGACACAATTTGCAATCCCATTCGGGTTTCGTTTTCTGTCTCAATGGAGGAGCAGTATGCTAGACGAGTGCAAAGCAAATCACCGTGGTGGATTCTACAACAAAGGCCGAATACGATGCAGCTTCATAAGCAGCAAAGGAAGCCGTATCGATTTGCAAGTTCATCACTCAGCTTGGAGTCGTGACATCGGTGGCTGACCCATTGACTCTTTATTGCGATAATAATGAGTCATCACCAAAGCCAATGAGCCAAGATCACATCAGAAGTCCAAGCATGTTGAATGAAAGTATCACCTTATCAGACGATAAGGTCAAATCTTGTGATGTGAGCATATCCAAAGCACATACAGATGATAACGTAGCAGATCAATTGACTAAGCCACTTGATCAAGTGAATCATGAGAGTCATACTGCTACGTTAGGTCTTCAACACTTTGTGTGTGATTAGCCTAAATGTTTAGATTATTATATGGAGTTCATAATTGTAAAACATTGTTTTGTACATTTATCATATTATTCAGATTTGGTTATTTCAAATATTCTATATGGTTTGATTACATATCTAAATGATGCAATACAAACATCCTAATAGGTTATCAAGACGATGTCTTGGATAATGAAACCCTGGTAAGTAAACTAAAGTTTATGATTGTGCGTCCCTAATCTAGGTATCGAATTAAAATTCTGACAACCCAAGATGATTAGATTGCAAGTTGATCTTAGTACTGTTTCATGTGTTATGGAAGGGTGTCGAGGATCAATTGCATAGGTATGAGTTTGGAAATCATGAAAGGACAGATCCACCACGAGAAATCTGTAAGATCAAAAGTCATATGACTATCTCACAAAACTATCCATGGATAACAACTTAAGGATTGGCAGTCTGTGATTTTCTCAAACGCCTTCCATAACAAGAGGTTATAAAGGGAACGTTTAAGCTGTTATGAATTAGTAGGGACTTATGGATGCACAAGATGGAAATTGTCCTCCCTTCGAGGATAATTGTCTTAGGCGACTTGATGAATTGGAACTGTAAAATGCATGGCCATGCTCAATTGGATTACAACATTAATCAATTGGTTTCACAGTTTAATTCATAATCAAGACACAAATTTGAATTGGTAAGGATGGCTGATATCTTACCTTAAGTGGGAGATTGAAGGAATATGTACTTTAGTCAAGGTGTAAGTGACTTGGGATTAATAACTTAGATAGTGATTCAATTTACTTAGGATCGTTA
>ONZA01002038.1:40096-56112 GCA_900322205.1 Kewa caespitosa
GGGGGGGACTTAAATCAGATTTTGTGAGACGAAGAGGTTGCAAAGTTACCTGAAAAAAATCTAGTCTCCGTTGAATTGGATGAATCTTGTCGAAGTACTTGAAATTTTGAAGTTGAAGTACTTTAAGATTTGAAGTTGAAGTACTTGAAGATTAAAATCCGAAGTATTTGAAGGTTTGAAGGCGAAGGGCTTGAATTTCTTGACAACTTTCTCTCTTTAAAAATAAAGTTTCTCTCTCTAGAAAGTTTTGAAGCAATGCTAAAAGCGAAATAGGGCAAAAGGGGGCTATTTATAGAAGGTCTTAGGAAGACTCTTGCATTTACTGTTCATTGACACATGTTAGGCCAGCAGAGGGCCACATCACTACAACTTTTCGAAATGCAAAAGTCCCAGGGGGAAAGTGCATGAATTCCTAGAATGTCCATCTCCGCGGAGGCATACAAGGGGAAGCTCGTACCGAAAAAAATTTTGTTTAGGTAGTAACCTCGAAAGACATGGTAACAGACATAATCTGATGAGCAAATGCTTAGACCATTTCCTAAGACCCACCTTGACTGTTGACAAGGGGCAATAAAGTAACTACTGTTCAGATGGAGTACTTCCTTGGACTCACAAGGGAGGTTGTCCTCTTTAAGTTCAATTAAGAGAGGACATAGGTCTCATTTCTCACCCGTGACGAAGAACTTGTTGGCCTCACTAATGGAACTACCCGATTATGATGTTAGAAGGAACATTGTGCCATAATTGTTAGAGGCCCACATGTATCTTTAGTATGCATCGCATTGTTTTTAACGGCCAAAAGCCTCAGCTAGGGTTGGGGGAAAGACCCTATAAAAGAACCCACCACACATCCCAAGAAGGCCCACATTCATTAGGCATAAAGTATTCATCCATTGCACTTTGCCCTCAGCATTAATTCCCGAACAGCTTGAGTACAGAGTGCAACCATTACATGCTCTCTGTTTCAGGCTATTTTGGGGTTACAGTAGTGGACTCCTGAAAACTCAAAGGGTTGAAGAGATTTCATTGTATGAGATGAGGTGTACACTAACGTAGCTCGTCGAAGAGATATACCCGCACAAGGAATGCGCGTGAACACCCCCAGCAAGATTCGAGGAATGGTCCTTCGACGATCAAGTCAGTAAGGGTGTTCCAAATGATCTTGCCCCTCAGTGATGTGGGTCCTAGGGAGAAATAGAAAGCTCTTTAGGACAACCAAATCCTCCTTGGGAAAAGAGAAGACTTGAATGATCTAGAGAGAGAAAGTAAATGAGGTAACCAATCATGTGTAAAAATCCAATATTATCTTACCCTTGAAAGGTGTGCATGTCCCCTATTTATAGACATTCTCCACGTTATTCTGGGGTAAAGGTATGTCCACTGAGGAGGCGCCATGTGGACATTTCCTTCGTGGGGCTGGTAAAATCATGGGCCTTGAAGGCCGCCAATCATCTTTGACCAAGTGTACAACGCACGTGGCACTCCTGGAACTTCCGTACTCACCCCTTTTTCTTAGGGAGATGGCTTGTTAGATTTGGCTAGTGTCCTTGCTGTATATCCCTTCGTCATTCACTTCGCCAGTCATCTAGCAAATCCTCTCATGCCTTCCCCCCTCATCGGGACCTTTTGTCCTATAATCGAAAAGGGATCCTACAGTTCGTGCCACGGGGAATGTCCCGTCATGATCTAGGGCCCATATGAGGATCAGGCTGCCGAAGGAGCAAGGAAGAGGGGGGCCGTGGAGGCAATGGTGGCGAAAGTGGGCCGGTGCAAGTCAACGAGGATAGTAGGCTAGTAGAGGAGGCCCGGGCGGGGATGTGTAGGCCAAGGTGAGTCCCAGGATGAAATGGGCTGAAGGGGTCCATGGGCCAAAGCGGGGCCAAAGACGAAACGGACCAAACATTTGCCCCTTGGATTGGGAACGTTCTGAGGTTTCGATGAAGGTTTTTGCCCGATCAGAAAGTATGAAATGGTCACATGAGGGGGCACGTGACACGTGGAAAATTATGGGGACCTTGCATGACAGGTGGCCCCAACCGACGTGAGGTTTTGCCTTCTTCTCCCTCTTTTCCTATAAATATAGGAAACTCTCTCTCATTTGCTACTTTCAAAAATTTTCTTTTTTGTCACCCTGGTCATAGTTGGCTCGTTGCATTACGGATCCCAACGAGGTCACCATAGCTTGCTTCCCGTCGTACACCATTCCGGAGGGCATGACGAGAGCGGTGAAGAAGGCGAAGAAAATGGCCGAAAAGAGGGCCGCCGAGAGGGAGGATCCGGTGACAATACCAGTGGCTGGTGTATATCTAAGAATGATTCCGACAAGTATCTGGCATGGGTCGACGGTCCCGAGAAGGCCTACTTATTGGAGTCAGAGGACGGCTCAATGGTCAATCCCCCAGGTGACTACGTCATATTTCATCGACTCTCGGGCAAGTTCGGCTTCAGGCTGTCCCTTCATCCCTTCGCCTCTCCCTCTTGAGGGCATACAACCTTGCTCCAGCACAACTCTTCCCCAACACCTAGGGACACATTAACTTTTTCACCATTTTTTGCAACGTCCATAAGATAGATCCGAACCTCGGCCTATGGTCTCTCGTGACAAACGGCCCGAAAGCACACCCTTCTGTAAATTCCATTTTTTATTTTGAACCCAAGTACAAGTTTGTATTAAGACCTCTGATGCCGTCTAAGAACTATGGCTAGGTGACCGACTACTATTATGTTTGTTCCCTGAAAGATGGCTTCATGGACGAGATCCCCAAGTGGAACCATGCCACTAGCTTGGTCACAATTGGTAGCCCCTCATTAGTGGACTAGCCCGCTCTGAGGCTTTTTTACAGGAGAGGTATCGGAGGGCTGACACCCAGATCTATGTGAAGATGCCTCTTTGGTGCATCACGAAGAAAAGGTTGATTGAGGACGAGGAGTTTTTTGTGTATCATGGGATCAACGATGTCATGGACCGGGGTACTTCCCATCTATTTTCCCTTTCGTTTGTTTTCAGTTGGCCCTCCATGATGTTTTCTCACTTGTTTCATCCTCCTTGCACAGACTTCTCGTGCCTCCCTTCTGACCACCTCGGCGAGTAAAGATATGATGGGGGCTTCAACCATGGAGGATATCAAGGCCAGGACGAAGACTGTAAGTTTTTGAAAGCTTTATGTATTCTCGTGTTAGCCTTTTTGTTTGCTTATTTGGCTTTCATTTGTGCAGAGGAAAGATGTTGGAGGAACTGCGACAAAGTGAAAGAGCGAGATGATGGCCTCCTCGTCCTGTGTGTGGGTGATACCGCTTCCCAAGCTACGGAAAGTGGGCATTGGGAAAGAGCTAAGGGAGGATATCGTCAAGGTGGTCTCAGACGGGAGCCCCAAGAGGGACTTTCTCGGGGCTGTTCTGCCTGCCCTTTCGATCTCATTTCCTCCAGGCATGATTTCGGCTTAGGCCCCTCCTTCAGTTGAGCTCTCGCTTGTCCCTTGTCCTGACATGGGGAAAGCTCTAGTTGTTTCTCCCTCGTCTCCTCCCTTGCCCCTCAATAAGTCCTCGTCGAGAAGCGTATTCCTCGATACCTCTCTCGAAAGCCAGACGATAAGGACAAGAAGGCGGCTTCCTTCTTGGCTAAAGTTGTGCCCACCGAGGACCTCCAATACTTAGAGCAGCACCCCGGTGCTGCCGAAATACATGAGCCAAAGCTTGGCTATGGAGTTATGCTTCATCTACTTTCGTCATTGGTTTCTCCCCTTTATAGGCTTTAATCCTTCCTATTTCATCATACAGGCGGTGATCCTATCTCGTCACTACACTCACCTTGCCAGCAAGAAGGAGGGGGAGTCCCAGTATGCCAAGAGGGAGAAGCTTGAGGCTGTGAAGGACAAGGAGAGAGCGAAGAAGGAAAAGGAGAGAGTCGAGAAGGAAAGGCATCGGCTGGCCTGACGCTGCGAGGACATGGAGAAGGAGAAGTTTGAGATGGAGGCAAAGCTCGCTGCTGCTGAGACTGAGCTAGCCACGAAGAAGGACGAGATGTCTGGCACCCTTGCTTCCAACGCACAGCTTTCTGCACAGCTGGAAGCGCAGAAGGTCAACTCTAAGGCTCTTGGTGATGCAATGGTTGCCTCCGAGATGGAATTATTGGAGAGTATCAAGGAGACATCTTCGACTCCGAAGATGGATTCCGTTGTCTGAAGATGAGGAGAGTCGTATGGATGGCTTCCAAGCTGGGAGGGATCCCTCATGCCTAGAGGAGAATTATAAGGAATTCTTGTAACCCTCGTAAGCACTTCGGTCAGATAACGGCCGCTGACCTGTTGTGCTTCGACACCGACTTCTTGGATGACATAGGCTATCACCTTGACCGCCCGGTCGAGGGTGGTCATGGAAAAGGAGGCGAGGGCCAGGCTGGTGTTGAGATTGCCCCTTTCGCCGAAAGATGGTTTCTAGACGTCCTCTTCTCCAAGGGGTCATGTTGACCTTGTTCCATCTCCTCATGATGATGCTGAAGCTGTCTCTTCCCCTAAGGCTTATTCGCCATGATGAGGGTTGTATACTTTTCGTATTTTGGGGTTTCTTGTAATGAATTGTGAACGTAGTATTTTGAATGAAGAATTGTTCAGTTTTCTTTTCAATGTTTGTGCTTCATCTTCTTTTTTCTCTGCTAGATTTGCTTAAGTAATGCCTGTTGAATGTATGCTAAGAGCTCTTTTTGGGGTAGGCACTCTCATCCCTATGCTCCCACTTAAGCAATGCTTGGCAGGTCAAGCGGAAGGGGTTTGGCGAGGGGACTCCCTTCGTCCTATGCTACCCCTCGGGAAGAGATAGCATTGTTATTCCACAATGCCGAGAGGGGATTTTGACCTTCAACACTTGAAGTTTTTTAACGGGTTTCAATGAGGAGGCTCACAAATCGAGGCTCATTTTCCTTGCATGTGTTATCTCCTTGGGAAATGTTCCCTCTTTTTTGGATTTTTCGCCTCCCTTATCTTCTTGAGACACGTTACGCCATGTGTTGCACATCCCTTATTTTCTTGAAATGACCTAGGTTGTTGATTAGTTTTTTCCTTGCCTATAAAAGGAGGCTCCTTGGTCATTTTTTCTTTGCACCTATTAGTTTCTTCTCCCGATTTTCTTTACGAAGAAAGAAACTTCTGCTTTTCTTTCTTGGCTTCGCCCAACCAAAGCCGTTGATTAGTTTTTTCCTTGCCTATAAAAGGAGGCTCCTTGTTCATTTGTTCTTTGCACCTACTAGTTTCTTCTCCCAATTTTCTTTATGAAGAAAGAAACTTCTACTTTTCTTTCTTGGCTTCGCCCTTTCGCCCTTCCTACTTCAGGGTTGGATGGGCTCTGTTCTTGGTTATGATGAACTTGGGGGTTCGTCTCTTTTTTTGACCGATGTTTAACGCATTTTGATGATCGTGGCCCTCATGGGGTCGGTATTCTTATGTAACTTGGCTTCAATGTAAGACATCCTTAACTGATGAAGAAAGGTTGGTCGGTTGGGGGTCGTGTACCTACCCTTTGCCTCTGAGCTCCTAAATGGGTTGCTGGTGTATTTTCATTCTCTTTCCATTCAGGGGCTGTGATGCGAGGGTCCGTGAAGCTTCCATTTTTTCTTCAAACCTTTCCATTCAGGGATCCTAGAGAGGCAGCTTCGACTGGTTGTTGTATCTCATCCCCGTGTGCGGTCGGCCAGGTGGTGTTGGAAGTTGGAAAGAGGTGTTGGATGCCGGTGGTTGAGAGTGCAGTCACACCGTCCTTCTCCAAGGTTTGAAGGACTTGGTGTATTGCATCATGTCCACGTCCTCCACCACGTCCTACGACGCCCTCACGTTGGCGGCATGACCCTCTTCCTGCAGCTTTGTCCGGGTGTCCCTTCAACTAGAATTTGGGGGTTCTCCCATTAATAGGAAGAACTTAGTATTAATTTTGTCTTCGGCGCTTGAGAAGATTTTTGTTTGTACTTCTTCTCTTGTAGAAATCTTTTTAATTTCAATAAATGAGAATGAGATTTTTGGTTATCTTCCCCTTGGATTGGTCTTGTCTGTATCTGTTTTATTTTCTCATTTATTTACTTCATGGTGGGGTCTCGTCTAAACGTGTTATAGACTAAGTTTATTTGCCCCCAGGGTGGGGTTTTGTCCAATCGTGCCGTAGACTCTGTTCGCTTGCCCCCAGAGTGGGGTTTCATCTAAACGTGTTATAGACTAAATTCATTTGCCCCCATAGTGGGGTTTCGTCTAGACGTGTTATAGACTAAGTTCATTTGCCCCTAGGGTGGGGTCTCATCTAATCGTGCCATAGACTAAATTTATTTGCCCCAGGGTGGGGTTTCGTCTAATCGTGTTATAGACTAAGTTCATTTGCCCCCATGGTGGGGCCTCATCTTATCGTGCCATAGACAATTCATTTTCCCCCAGTGTGGGGTTTCGTCTAAACATGTTATAGACTAAGTTCATTTCCCCCCAAGGTGGGGTTTCCTCTTTTAATGTTGAATAGCCGAAAAACTTATAGGACAACATATAGATGAAAGGCTTATGAGCCCAAAAAAGTTTCATTCATGGCTATTTGGGGGTGCAGACCCCTTTTGGCCAATGGCCTTGCAAAAGAATAGTAGGTTTTTTTCGGGTGCCTACCGCGTCATCTAGGAACTTAAGAAAGTATAGGAATCGAAAAGTTGATAAGATGCTATTTGGGGGTGCCTACCCTTACTTAACTCCATGACGAGACCTCGTCCTATAAGAAGAACTTCTAGAGGTTGTTGATGTTCCACGGCGTGCCTATTTTCCTCCCTTACGGGGTCTCCAGTCGGTAGGTCTTTTAATTCAGCACCTCCGTCACCCTGTAGGCTTCCTCCTAGTTTGGGGTCATCTTCGCTTCTTCATTTTGCTTACCCAAGGACTCCATTGGCCTAAGGGCAAGATCTCCTAAATTTGACTTCCTTGGTTTCAACCCATTGGTTGAAGGCCCTTGTCGTCCTTTATTTGCAGATCTTGGCTCTCAACAGTGAGTCTCCCCGTATCTCCGAAATGAGGTTGAGATTGTTCTTTAGCTTTTCCCTATTAGTCACCAGGTCAAAGTATTCGACCCTCGGACTCCAGTTAGTGAAATCTAACAGAACTATGACCTCAGAACCGTAGACGAGATTGAACATCATCTCCCCCGTGATTGCTTTTTCTGTTGTCCTTGATGCCTACAGTGCTTCTGCTAGCTTCTCAGCCCAAAGCCTTTAGACTTGTTGAGCTTTTTCTTTATCCCATTTACTAAGATCTTGTTGCTCGACTCTACCTGACCATTCATTTGTGGCCTCGCAACTGCTGTGAAGTTGGATTTCACTCCATACTCAGCCAACTAGTCGTTGAGCTTTAGTGTGCCAAATTTCCAGCCGTTATCGAAGATGATGCTCCGAGGGGTGCCAAAGCGAGTGAGGATGTTCTCTTGGTTGAACTTCTTCACATTTGCAACTGTTATTTTTTTCACGGCCCTTACTTCAATTCACATGGTAAAGTAGTCAACGCCGACGATGGCGTACTTCAGCCGTCTATAGGCCTGTCAAAAGAGACCCACTATGTCCATACCACAGAGGTGGAAGGGCATTGAAGATAGGATAGGTGTTAGCTCGGCGGAGGGGAACTTGTGGAATGGTGTGAAGACTTGGCAATTCTCGCAGCTCTTGATCACTTTGGCCGCATCACTCTTCAAGGTAGGGCAGTAAAAACCTAGCCTCAAAATTTTGTATTCCACAGTACGTCCCCTCTGATGGGCTCCATAGATCCCAGCGTGGGCCTCTTGGACTATTTCCTTTTCTCTGTTTCTTCGAGACACATTTCAGCAAGCGATGGCTTAGTCTTCTTTCGTATAGGACGCCATCTCTAAGTTTGAACCATGTGACTGTCGTTTGGACCTTCTTCGCTTCCTTTTTCTCATCGTGGATCTTTCATTCTCCTAGCCGTGCCATCAAAGGCTCCATCTACTCATCGCTTCGGTCGAGCAAGAACACCCTCAGCTCAGGTTCGATGCTCCTCTTCTCCTACTCTTCCCACAATACGTTCCGGGATATTCCTTCGGCCGACGAGGTGGCCATATAAGCCAAGGTGTCGGTGTGATTGTTCTTCGACCGAGGGATGTGCTCTACCCTCATCTCGTCGAAAGACTTGGTCATTTCCCAGACCTTGGGGAGATAGGCTCTCATCCCTTCTCCTTTTTCTTCCTACTCTCCTGAGATTTGGGACACGACAAGTTGGGAGTCCATTCTTACATTGAGCCTCCTCGCTCTGGCGGCTTAGGCCATTTCTATTCCGGCAAGGAGGGCTTCATATTTGACTTCATTATTTGAAGCTTGGAATCCAAACCTCATTCCATATTCAAAAACAGCCCCCTCGGCTGAGATGATGACGATACCGGCACCACTTTCACTCTTGCAAGATGAACCATCTACACTCATCAGCCAAGACTCAGACCAATAACTCGGCGTCTTCTCTGAGGGCGTTAGTTCGACAATGAAATCTGCGAGAGCCTGGCTCTTTATCACTCTTCTAGGCTCGTATGAGATGTCGTAGTCAGTGAGCTCATGCGCCCATAAATGCGCTCTTCCCGCCGAGTCTAATCTTCCCAGGATCTTATTCATGAGTTGATTTGTTAGAACAGTAATAGAATGACCCTGGAAGTAAGGTCTAAGTTTCATGGAACTGATGAGGACTCCAAGAGCAAACTTATATGGTACTGAGTATCTGAATTCAGTCCCGCATAAGGCGTGGCTAGGGAAGTAGATGGGTTCTTGTTTCTTTTCTTCATCCCTGACAATTACTGAGGCGAAGGCCCTATCGGAGACGGCGAGGTAGAGGAAGAACCTTTCTTCTGGCTTTGGCGAGGTTATCTTAGGCAGGGACCCCAGATATTGCTTCAACTTCTCGAACGCCCACTGTGCCTCTTCACTCCATTCGAATATCGTCCCCTTTGTCAGTGCTGCGAAGAAGAGTGCGCACTTGTCTGTTGACTTGGAGATGAACCGGTTAAGTGTCGCAATGCACCTGGTCAATTTTCGCACCTCTTTGATGCAGTGTGGGGCCTTTATGTCAATCACGACTTTTACCTTTTTTGGATTTTCGTCAATGCCTTTTTCACTTACCATGAAACCTAGGAATTTTCCTCGTCTAACCCCGAAAACACATTTCTTAGGGTTGAGTTTCATCTTGTTTTTCTTTAGGGTCTCGAACGTCTCCCTTAGGTCCTCCATATGATTGGATGACTTCATACTTTTGGTGATTAAGTCGTCCACATAAGCTTCAAGGTATCTACCGATTTGCCCTCCGAAGACCTTTTAAACGACCCTCTTGAAAGTGGCCCCGGCATTTTTCAGGCTAAAGGGCATCATGGTGCAGCAGAAGACGCCTTCGTTGATGATGAAGGTTGTTGAGCTCTGATCCTTCTTCCACGTGAACACTTGGTGGTATTCGGAGTAGGCATCCATGAAGCCCATGAGTTCATGGCCCGTGGTAGAATCGACAAGCTTGTCTAAACTTGGGAGGGGGAAATGGTCTTTTGGGAAGGCTTTGTTCAAATCAGTGTAATCGACGCACATCCTCCAACTCCCTGTTGCCTTCTTCACCATTACAACATTGGCTAATATTTCGTGTATCGATATTCCCTTATGAATCCAGCTTCCAACAACTTCTTGACTTCGATGCGGCTCAACTTCTTTCGTCACCCAGGGGTCTCTTCTTTTGTTTCACATGTTTGAGCTTGAGGTTTCTGCCAAGTTTGTTCTCCTTGAGGGACCTGTCAATATCTGGCATCTCGTCAGGGCCTAAGGCGAAGACGTCTTCGTACTCCTGTAGGAGTTTTGTCAGCTCTTTCATGATGGTGTCGTCTAGCTCGTCACCGAGGTATGTGATTCATTCTGAGCGAGAGAGATCCAGGATGACTCCCACCTTCCCCCCGGAGGGGGTGGCTCATTCTCTTTCCTCAATCCTTGCATCAGCAACTTCTAGGTGAACGATGGCCACCATTAGGCACTGCACTCTCTTCCCCTTCTCGTCCTTCGTCAAAGGGTTTCTTTATCTTGACAATGATTCTTGTGTTCCTCTGGTGCTTCCCTTCTGTAGGGGCCACGGCCCTCCCATTGGCATTAGGAGGCTTGAGTTTAATAAAAGCGTGCGTACCCCCCATGAAAATGGGTGCGTGTTATAGGGGTATAATTGTCATTTTTTGTAATGTGCTAAATGGCACAATTGGGGTGTTTGGAGTCGACACCTTAAATTAGGAAAATAAGAAAAACTATCTTTTGACTCCTTTGGTCTTTTGCCAAAGTCTAGATTCGAGGGAAAGGCGCATCCAACTTGCCCGTTCTTACGAACGGCCACTACTTGCGAATTAAATTTTTCGTAAATCATTTTGGTTCCAAAAGTTAATTAACCTAAATGTTTTCTAAGTTAGTTGACATTTATTTTATTTAGGTTATCACTTTTTAGAGTGCCCATTTGATTTGTCCATAATCCTTAAATTAAATAAATACATAAATATGTCCATGGGAATTATCGCTACTGAATGGGCAACTAAATAAATATATAATATAATAAATTATAATATACAAATATAAGTCTTTTAATAGTAAATAGTAATATCAAAGTAATGCTTTCCAGAATTATGTGACTAAATAAAACTAAAGAATAGAAATGAGAAAAATAAAAGAAAATGTGAAAAAGAATAAAAAGAAACGAAAAATGCCGATAATAAAATGAAATAAAAATATTTAAAGGCCAAAAATATAAAAAAAATAAAAATGAGGAAGAATGTACAATATTCTTAAAATGTCGAAAATGAAAATAGTAAAAATAAATAATAAGCAGCAAAATAAAATAATAATACATATGTACGTAAGGATAAATAAGCCATTTTATTTAGGAAAACATTATTAAATTGTTATTATCCCAAATTTATGACTTGTGAATGAAGAAAATATGTGTACATGACAGAAAAATAAAATGAAATATATGTCTAAAATTAAAGAAAATAATATTGAATTATTAGTTTTCCCAATTTTTTGACATAGAGAGAAATAAAATGAAAATCAAAGGAACAAAAATGTTGAAAAATCACAACTCCCCTCCTAAGGAGTGCCTTAGGAGGGCAGGACCCAAAGGAGTCTACCTTTCATTGGGATGTTCACTGTAAATCCTTATATGCGAATTTTTGTGTTTCAGGTTTTTGTGTTTTAAGGCTTTTTTTGTGTATTTTTGGCTTTAGGAAAATTATGTAAATTGCGAACAAAAATACTAAAGCTTGAGAAAGTGTGTTTTGGTCGCTGGGAGGATTTTGACAGAGGTTTAGGTTGTATTATTTGTTCTTAAACCGTAGGTTAATTCATGGGTTTATATAGGATCAGAAAATTAACGCACCTTGGCCCAACGAATATGGCTAAATTCGCTAGGGGACAAGGCGATTGTGCCTATAATCATTTTGTGCCCAGCGAATATGGTGATACTCGTTGGCAAGTAAACCATGCACGTGGGTGAAACGGTCAGGAAAGCTCAACAGACAGCGAATATGAGAGAAATTTGTTTTAGGGCCCAAGGAATATGGTGATATTCGCTGGGTGCTTGGCGATATTTGGGAAATTTATTGGGTGGGCAGTGAATATGTGCATAATCGTTGACGTTTGAACTCTCTTGCACATTAGCTTTGGCTTTCCTCGCCCATTGACTTCGGTTGACTTTGTTTTTTATTATTTTGCGTATTAAAAATATCTGGGAATGGTACCGTATACTAGTTATCGTCATAGGGCCGTTTGGGGGACACTTTTTTGGTGTTAACAGAAGCCCCCACTTTGACCAAGGTGCAAAGCGGCGAAGGTCAAAGGATGTATCTTTTGCAAGTGTTGTGTGCACTTAGCTTACCGAGTGGGCAGCTGAATATGTATGTTTTAAGGGTACAGGCCCTTATCCTTCATAAAGGATGATTTTGTAGTATACCAGCTTTAATTGACATCCTAGGGTCGGAAATGATAGTTGAAGGAGTTTATCGACATCCTTGGGTTGGAAATGATATTTAAAGGAGTTTATCGACATCTTGGGGTTGGAAATGACATTTGAAGGAGTTTATCGACATCCTAGGGTCGGAAATGATATTTGAAGGAGTTTATCGACATCATGCGGTTGGAAATGATATTTGAAGGAGTCTATTGGCATCCTGGGGATGGAAATGATATTTAAAAGAAAATATAGGTATTTATTGGCTACTCGAGTCAAAATAATATGAATTTGGGTACTTATTGACTACACGAGTCAAAATAATATGAATTTGGGTATTACACGAGTCAGAAGGAACTGACTGTTGAGTATTTATCGACTACCCGAGTCAGAATAATATGAAGTTGGGTATTTATTGACTACCCGAGTTAAAAATATGTCAATGTGGGTATTTATTGACTACCCGAGTCTAAATAATTCTTTTTGATATTTTATTAACAGTTTGGCTCAAAAATGTCTTGAGGTCCTTTACTGACTAGTTGAGTCAACAAGGATTTTTTTTTAATCGACCGTCTGGGTCAGATTTTTGTTGTCCGGCATGTACAGATTTGAACAATGCCGTGCTCGATTACTCGCGCATATATTACAATAATTGAGTATTTTGAAAAACATATAGCAAATACAAGGTGCCAAAAGGAAAACTTTTAAATGGAGCTAGGCTGGGGCCCAGCCATTATGCCCTAATTCGTTGGAGGCCTAGAGACTACAACCATAATTGCTAGGAGCCCAGTGAATATCCTGATGCTCGCTGGGTCATGTTTTAAGTCGGAAGGCAGAATGCATCCCAGATTCATTTCGCGATACAAGCCTTTCGTTTTCTCATATTTTGTCTCTCAAATATTGCTCGTTTTTGTTCAAGTCGTCTTCCCTACTAAACTAAAACTTGTTCTTTTTGATGCTTAGCTTGAATCTCCCACTCGTCTCTCCTTATTTTCGAGAAATTCGCTCAGTTGTAGGGATAGTTCGTTAGAGAATGGGGTTGAAGAAATGGTTCGATTTCTTTGCTTTCTTCATCGCAATGATGGTCTTGGATCCCCATAATGGCGCATAAAATGTGGAGGAGGCCCAGGTGGGGCCGGTTCACAATATATTTCATGGTAGGCCCGTGAGTGAACCGAAATACGAGCGGAAGAAAGTCGGGCAGGAGCTTCGAGCCGGTGATTGGTTCGTGTGACGCTAATGGCACTCAAGCTTGGAGTGGAATCCCTCATTGCTCTTATAGGATGCCAATGATCACCTATCCTACTGTGCGAGGAATCGAGAGGTAGGTTCCGAAGCTTTTCAATTTGTATTTTTCAAAACTCATGGGTTTGCGATGAATTTATGATGTGTATGTGAATACGTGATGTACTTGGGATTAAATTTGGGATTTGTATGTGATTTATGTTTATGGATTTATGATGAATTGGCATCAGTATGCTTGATTTTCGCGAATTCATCTGATTTTGAGTCACGCACGCCAAGTTTTTGACAAATGCCCTTTAGAGGTTTCGTCGATTTCTTGTTAAAAATGCACTGATTATGATTCGTATGATGTTCGTCTTGCCATAAAAAGTTGAAATGAACCTTTTAACTCATGTTTTATCACTTTAGGACATGTTTCCATGCCATGTATGTTTTGTTCATTCGGTAAAATGCCGATTTGCTCATCGTTTCTATGCATAGGTGTACTTGGGTATTGCCCATGATCTTTGAGAGCTATTTATTTGTTATTTTATTGTGTATGTAATATTCTCATAGGAGGAGATGACGCACTTGAGAGGTTACGGTGGTATCGGCGAGGTTATCCCCATGCACCATTCCCTCGTTAGGGCCCTTGATGATGATTTCGTCGCCCCGTTTCGAGGAGACCGATTTCGGTCCTCAGTTCCGTTCACTTTCGTGGCTGCGAGTATGTGGACTTATCGGTTGTTTGGGCCCTCATGGAGCGCTTTCGGGATACTACAAACACTTTCCACCTTCCGATGGGCGAGATGATGATCACGCCATCGGAAGTTGGGTTGATCAGCGGTGGTGGCTTTATAGGCGAGCCTCTCCCTTTGGATGGTTCCTTCTGCCTCGAGCAGGAGAGTCTGACGTCCATGTTTGGGGCGGACTTCATGTGGCTTGCGACCCCTAACGACGGAGCCATTCCTTACTTTGTTTGTAGGACTGTTCTTACAAACCATCTCCGGGCCTTGACACTGGACCAGAGAGTGTGGCTCTTTGTTGCCTATCTCTTGGCTTGCACCTTGTTTGTGGACAAGGGTAGCCGTCTCTAATTCTATTACCTCCCGGCACTTGAGGACATCGGGAGTATCAGCAGTTACAACTAGGACGCACCTGGCGATGCGACCCTGGTGAAGTACTTGAGGTAGGGGTGTCGTCAAGTGAAGAACAAGGATATTCTCCTTGGTGGGTTCTGGAATATGATCAAGGTAGTGCCTATTTTTACCTTCGATTGCCTTATATTTGCTTTGATTTCGAGTTGTTAACTCTCTTTTTATGTGTAGATATGGTTATACGAGCACTTTCCAGTCTTTGGGCCATGATGTGACAAGCGCCGAGCATTTCCGGTTATGGCTCGTTGAACTTATTGAGGAGCACCTAGAGAGATTCCTCTCCAGAAGCAACAAAGGATGGTGAACGAGTTTGTCGCTCTTCAGGTATACATGGGATGCATGCATTTCTGTTGTTAATTCGTGTATTATGCACTCATTTTTTCCAAATGCTTTCCTTTTGTTTCTTATCAGGTGTCTTACACCCCTTGGTTAGATGTTACTAACGTCCTAGATGAGGTATGCTATGCGATCCGGAAGTATGACATGCAGAGGATCTTGTTCGAGGGGCCTTTTGGTCACGTTTGGTTTCTCGTTGAGCGAATGACCCAGCAGACCATTGAGAGGTTTAAGGTTCCTGAGGATCCTTTGGACTCTGTCTACTGTACCGACTGCCTTACTGAGAGGGAGTTCAGGGCGGCTACTCAGGGCACGTAGTTCTCCTACTTCATCCAGTAGTTGGGTGAAGACCACCCGGCTCTCGCTTATCAGGCGTTCGACAGGGATCTCCTGATGCCAGCTATCCTTCTTTTTGCTGAGGTAAGCTTTCGCTATGCCTTCTTGCTTTTGATTTTGATTTTATTCCAATATTGATTTTATGAACTCTGATGCTGTTTCCTGTTATTTCAGGGTGGAGTGCGCATTCCCGTGCCAACTTTGTCGATCAGCCATGTGGACAAGTTGGGGACACGTGTCACGCTTGAGGTCCCGGACATACGAGATGACGAGTGTGAGTACCTTCCCCTGCCCGAGGGGAATTGCGGGATATGCATGCCAAATTTGCTTTTTCTTTTATGATTTCAGTGGTTGCATTGTACTAACGATTTTTCCTTTGTTCAATCTTGTAGATGAATCTGGAGGAGATCAAGGCAACCTTGAAGTTCGTGTCCACCATGAAGAAGCATATTTTGTGGCTCTTCATCTTCAGTTGCGCTTCTCGTACTCATGCGAGAGAGGTACATCCTTTATGCTTTCTTAGTCTTGTCAAAATTATGTTTTCGTGTTGCTAATTATACCAATTTACCATTGCAGGGGGTCGTCCGGCCTCTCAGCAGATGCCACTGGCAAGGGCGCCGAGACCTCAGGCGAGCCATTCACAACACAGAGGCGACCATGCCTCCCATGCTCAGGGTTCGAGCTGTTCAACCCATATGTCCGAGGGTTATGTGGGCGGTTCTTGCCAGCACCTCCGAACACAAGAGCAGGCAAGGGATCGAGATTTCGTCGGCGGTCGCATCCTGGACTCGATCTTTGTTCCCAAAAGCAGAGAGTTGGCAGACTTCGCCACAGTTCTTGAGATGCCTCGTCCACATTCCAGCACCTCCCGACAGCATAGGTGGGAACGAGGAGTTGCGCGTTCCTTGTAGCTGTAGCTCGAGGGTCTTTGAACTTTTTTTGTTGTTTTGTAAAAAGAAATGTTATTAATAATGTAGTTTATAATCTGAAAATTTGTTTTTGTCAT